>BFEA01000626.1:542569-555865 GCA_003427395.1 Chara braunii | reverse complement strand
GCCAACTTCCTTTGCCTCACCAACCCCCCCGACACAGCCATCGACATCCCCTATCTCCCATATCCGACCTCCCAAGGCTCTGTCACCCCGCACCAATTCCTCCACATGGCTCGCCTAAACCCCGACTCCGCCTACTACTGTCTTGTCCTTGATCGCGAAAGTCCCAAGGACTTACTCCAACGGACAAACCCGATCAAGCCCCCCCCTCCAACCCCACCATCACCTCAATCCTCGACGAGTTCAGGGACGTCTTTCCCGAGTCCTTACCTGCCAGACTACCTCCGGATCGTGGCGTATCGCATACCATCGATTTGGAACCCGGACATTCTCCACCTTGCCGCCCTCCATACCAACTCTCTGTCCCCGAAGCCGAAGAAATGACGCTGCAACTCGGTGAACTCCTTGAAAAARGGTTCATTAAGCCAAGTTCATCCCCCTTCGGAACCAGCTGCCTTTTCGTCAAGAAAGGTGGAACTTCGGAACTCCGCATGTGCACAGACTACCGCGCCTTGAACCGGATCACGATCAAGAACAAGTACCCCCTACCTCGGATTTCCGAGCTCCTTGATCTTCTCCGTGGAGCCAAGTACTTTACCAAGATCGACCTTCGCAGTGGCTTCCACCAGATCCGTATCCGCGAGGAGGACACCCACAAGACTGCCTTCTGCTCTCGGTTCGGGCACTACGAGTTCCTCGTGATGCCATTCGGACTCACCAATGCCCCCTCTACCTTCCAATCTACCATGAACCATATCTTCCGCAACCTCCTCGAAGTCTGTGTCGTTGTCTACCTTGATGACATCCTTGTCTTCAGCCCCACCTTCGAGTCCCACCTTCAGCACCTTCAGCACCTCCGCCAAGTCCTCTCGATCCTCCGAGAGCAAAAATTTTATGCCAAGCTCAGCAAATGTACGTTTGCCGCTTCGAGCGTTGAATACCTCGGCCCTATTGTCTCCGCTGAAGGCATCCGTATGGACCCCTCAAAGGTCACAACACTCGTCGAGTACCCCCCACCCAAGACCCTCCTCCAACTCCGTTCCTTCCTCGGCCTTGCCAACTATTACCGCCCGTTCATTCGCAACTTTTTCGAGATCTCTTACCCTTTCCTCGAACTCACCCGCAAGGACGAGCCCTTCCATTGGAACGATCGCCGCCAACACGCTTTCGACTTACTCAAGCAAACCATCACCACGGCCCCTGTCCTCAAGATCGCCGACCCCACTCGCCATTTCTATGTCACCACTGACGCCTCCGACTTCACCATCGGAGCCGTACTGTCCCAACATTTCTCCCGCGACACCGCCGAGACCCCCTCCATCAAGGACTCGCCCACTCACCCCGAGGCTCCACCTGGCGAATACCCCATCGCCTTCGCAAGCAAGAAGCTCCTTCCCGCGGAGATGAATTACCCCTCCAACGAGAAGGAACTCCTCGACGTGATTCACGCCCTCACAGTCTGGCGCCCGTACCTCGACTGACAATACTTCACCATCCGTACTGACAACACCATTGTCTCCTCCATCCTCTCCAAGAAAGATATTACTCCACACCAAGCCCGCTGGCTAGACTTCCTTGCCCAGTTCACATTCACCATTTGCCACACCAAGCCCCCCGAGAAAGTCTACGCCGCCATGACTCATATTCAACTCCTTCCATCACTTCATCATCGATACACCCAAGGCTATCTCTCCTGCTCAGACTTCGCCACCATTTACAACAAGCTCCGCGATCTTGACCCAGTTCCCGACTACTCCCTCCACAACAATCTCCTCTATATTGATACCAAAGGCACTCGCCGACTTTGCTTCCCCGACGCATGACGCCTCCGTACTCAACTCTTGGCCGAGCACCACGACGCCAAGACCGCAGGACATCTCGGTTTCCAGAAAACCTTCGACACCATCTCCCGCTACTTCTACTGGTTTTCCCTACTCGCCGACGTCAAGGCATACATTTGCTCATGCCCCACGTGTCAAGATGTCAACCCCTCTAACCGGGCCAAACCCGACAAGCTCCAATCATTGCCCATCCCAACTCACCGGTGGCAGTCCATCTCCATGGACTTCGTGTGCGGCCTCCCCAAGACCAACCGCGGACATGATTGCATCTACGTCATTATCTTCCGCTTGACCAAACGTGCCCACTTTGTCCCTTGCACGACCTCGCACAGTGCCAAAGACGTCGCCACACTCTTCTTCGACCACGTTGCTCGCCATCACGGCCTCCCCGAGAACATCATCAGTGACCATGATCCTCGCTTCCTCTCACAATTTTGGAAACACCTCTTCACGACCTACGGAACCACGCTCAAGTATAGCACTGCATTCCACCCATAGACCGATGGACAAATAAAGAAGATGAACGATACACTCCAAAGAATCCTGCGGAAGTATTGTCATCCACACCAACACGATTGGGATCAGTTGCTCACATCCGCAGAGATTGCCTACAACAACGCCGTCTGCCCTTCCACCCGCATGTCCCCATTCTACCTTGACCTGGGCTACCACCCTCGCTTGCCCTCTGACTTCTTGCTCCCTTCGCAGGTTAACCCATCCACCCCCCGCCCCTCTCTCAATGAATGGGTAACAACAATGAACAGACTCCTGAGAAAAGCCTCCGAAGTCATTGAACGAACCCAAGAACAACAAGCCAACAAGACTAACAAACATAGACGCGACGTGTCATTCAAAGTAGGGGACAAAGTCTGGCTCTCCGCCAAACGCTTTGAACCCGAACACGGCTTGTCCAAGAAACTCTCCAACAAATGGCTCGGTCCCTTCCCCATCATTGAACAAACCTCCCCCATCAACTACAAACTCCAACTTCCCCCTGACATGAGTCGTGTCCACCCAGTCTTTCCATGTCGAGTACCTAAAAGAATACCATGAATCCCCGCTCCAGTTCGCCGACCGCCCATATCCTAGACCTCCACCAATCATGCTACCCACAGGCCCTGAATTCGTTGTCGAAACCATCATCGGCCGACGAACCACTCAGGTATCTAATCATCCGGAACCAATCACTGAGTACAAAGTCAAATGGACCGGATACCYCGACGAAGAATCTACATGGGAACCTCTCTCTAGTCTTAAGAACGCCATGAAACTTGTCCGCGCCTATGATCGTACTAATCCTACGTCCTAGATACCTATATCACTATGGCATAAACCCCCGCTAAACCCTTGCAACCATGCTCTACACACACCCTTGAACCCAGTCCACCCTTCCCTTGATCCTCATTCCTGATGTCTGATCAGCCCTTGCCCTCGCCTAGCCTTGTCCCATATGTCCTCTCCACTACCTTTCCTCCCTTGTCCAATGCTTGTGAACTTGCGTGACGCCGGCGATAAAGGATCTAATGGCAAGCGCACGAGGACGATGGCCTGCTGCCTCACTGTTCATGGATATTATGCAGCTGGTTTGGCCACCATGCTGTTTCATCGGCCGGCATCCCGACTCACGGACTTACTGGAGCAGCAACTTGTGACATGGATCTTTGCATCAGTCTGCGACTTCCTTGCTTCCAGATCAGACCTCATTGCACTTTGTGTACCGGACGCACCCTAGCACTCAGACTTTGACACTTGAATTGCTACTACACTTCTTGGACTTCTACCTATCGCAGCCGTAGAAGACCGCTTCTACCACCCACTCCAAAGACCTGATCAAGACCGTTGCAGACCCCCTTTCAAGACACTTGGACACATTGTTCCTACATGAGATTTTGCTCCCGACCCCTTCGGACACACCAACCCTTGCATCCTGAACAAAAAATTTTCATTTTTATTTTTCCTGACTTTGACAACCCTGTAGAACATCATTAGTAGATCCCTGTTTCCCTAACCATTGTTCGCCGTACCCACTAGAACATCAATAGACATCCCCTGTTCCCCTGACCATTGTTTCCCTTACCCAACATCAATAGAAATACCCTGTTTTCCTGAACACCATTTCCCTTACCCAGTAGAACATCAATAGAAGTTCCCTGTTCCCTGAACTCTGTTCCCCCCTTAACCTATAGCGAACCATGCAGTCCCCTTTGTTCATCAGTAGGACCACCCTGCTCCCTGTCATCCCTTTAGTTCATTTGTAGGACTACCGTGTTCCTTGCAACCCCCCCTAGTTCATCAGTAGGACAACTCTGTTCACCGGTACCAAACCCTGTTCCCTCTTACTCCTGCAGCCCATGCCACCCACATTATACCCCTCTTCCCTTTCGACTTGTTAACCAGTGATCGGCCCCGTCCCGCCCTTCACAGATTTCAGCATTGCTTCATGATTTTTTTGGCAGCCTGGACGTTGCCTTCTAGAGGGAGGGGATAGTGTTACGGACTCCGCCAGGGCTCGATCCCTGGTCTATCTTTTTGTTGTTTCGGCTGCATCCCGTTTTCAGCCTGGCACCCTTTTTCCAAACCCCTCCGTTGGTGCCGTAGGATTTTGGACAACTGTCACAATGCTGCAATTCGGGCGCCACTTTCAAATACCGCATTTTTCAGTTTTGCCCTCGGGGCCTTTTTAGAAATGCCGCTGGTACCGTACGTGTCACCGGTACTTATACCGGCTCCCCGTACGGTACGGGGACCAGTCTCGTACCAGTTTTCTGCTGCTGTACTCGTACTCAGTGTGACTTGCTGTTTCAGCATTCGGAATCCAAGACTTCGACTTTGTGCCTTGCCACTGTGTCTGCGTCCGACCCTCAGTCCGAGTCAGTCGTGTCGAGTGAGTGTGTTTGTGTGTGTGCTCTCACTCTCTCCCTCTCTCTCTCTCTCCTCTCCCTCGGCTCACCCTCAGCCTCACGCCCGTCACAATTGTCCTCTGCCACCTGTAGAGAAATAGCCATGTTCCAATATTTTCTCAACTTCATAGCCTCCATTCATAGAAGGTGGAATCATAGATGGCCTATTTGGAAAATTATCACTTTCTACATAAGGTAGCAAGCTTAGACGCATGGAAGACAGGGTATGTCTTGAGGTGTGGAGGTATATCTATACGATAGGAAGGTCCATCTTCACCTCCAATTACTTTGAGAACTTCCCAGGGCCCATAGTAGACAGGTAGCAGTTTTTGAGACACATTTTCTTCTAAGGAAAAATCTTTAGACTTAACCTACACAAATTCCCCTTCTTGGAATTGTGAAGGACGACGATGTTTATTAGCTTGTTCAATCATTTGCAACTGGGCTTTCTGTATGTTTCCCTTCACCTTCTTAAACCACCAGTACCTTCGCCAGTGTTGGGAAATTACGATGTCCTGGCCAGTACCCGAAGTTTTCGGGGGTCGGACACAGGGTCGGCAATGTACCAAAAATCGTAGTTTTCTTTTGCCCGTGCACGGAAGGAAAAGGAAAAAAAAAAGGCCTTTGTACTGCAATGATGTCGGGCAAGGTAGTCTAGGAGGTTGTGCTCACAGTCTTGAATGCATCTTACAACAAAGACGGTCACATTCTGAAACTTGTTGTTTTCTTTTTTTCTTTTTCTTTTTTGTTTGTTATGTGTCCCTTGCCAATGAGGCAGGGCGAAATTCGTGATCTGCTCTAGCTGTGTTTCCTCATATGATTGTAACCCTGATGTATCCAACCGTTTTTAAGGCCGAATCCATGTTTCCGTTTTTTTTTTCTTGTTTTATTTTTCTAGAATTTGACAATCCGAATCTGTGATCTGCTCGAGCTGTGTTCCCTCAGAGGATTGTAATCCTGATCACACTGGCACTTACGGGAATGTATCTTGCCATTTTCACGGTCGAATCTGTGTTCTTATCTTTTTTTTTTTTTTGAGTTTCTGGGATCTTACAACCTGGCCACGGGGTTGAGATACCCTCACTGAGGGCACACTCACACTAACACTTCCGAGAATGTATACAACTGCAATCACGCCCATAGCTTTGTTTCGTTTTCTTGTTTTGTGAGTTTTCACGGCCACAACTGTTTTTTTTCTTTTTTTTTTTCTTTTCTTTTCTTCCCGTGAGAGTACCATAAAGAAATGGAGTGGGACCCAGACTCGGCAAAACTCGGAGCGCAGTGAAAATCAGGGTCGACAAAAACAGGCTCGGGGGTACTTGCGGTTTAATGTCTTCTTCATATAAAACTGCGAATTCACGTGTACTTGGGGGTAGCCTCTGAATCTGGTCCCTTGTTATTGCATCAATGGGACGCCTAGGCTTCCATCGTTTATGCAGTGCGTTAGGCATTCTACCTATAACAGTATGTATACTGTTATTATAAGCACTAGCAATTTAGGCAAGTTCTCATCCCAATCAATCTAATCAGGACGGAGATACATTCGCAAATGTTGTTGGCAGAGGCGATTCATTTGCTCAGTTTGGCCATTCCTTTCAGGGTGTCTGCCTGACAACATGGTCAACCTGGTTTCATAGACTTTCATCAACTTCTGCCATTGTAGACTGGTGAACCGAACATCTCTGTTCGATACGATGGTTTTGGGAAATCCATACTCAGAGACCCATCACATTTGAAAGTTTTGAATGACTAGTTCGGCTCTAACTTCCGCAGGCAAAGGAATGAACATAGCATACTTAGAGAATCTATTGACAATGACCATTATTGACAATGACCATTACCTGACTATTGTCATTTTGACTCTTAGTGAGACTCATAAAATCAATAGAGATAGACTCACCTGGCTCACGTTGGGATAGGTAACGGTCGCAATAGTCCCATCGGATTCTCATGTGAAGACTTGTTCCTTTGACAGACATGACAAGTCCGCACATACGTTAGTACATCTTCCTTCATTCCTTTCCATTCAAAACGTTCTTACACATCGGCATACGTCTTCTTAAAACCAAAGTGACCTTCCGCATTATGGCATTCCCCAGTGATTAAACTCTTGATTGGTTCTAGGTGAGGAACACAAAATCGTTCTTCGGTTTTATCCAGCAAGAAGAGTAAGCCATCAGTCATTCGATATTCTGGAAACAACTCAGGGCTCTTTCGTAGAGTTCCAATGATAGGACTCCAGATAGGATCACTCCTATAACCCTGGCGGATTTATTCTTTCAGTTCATTTCCAATATCGAGATAAGAGACAATAGTTTCAAAGAAATCAACATGCCTGGATAAAGCATCCGCAACCACGTTAGACTTACCTTTGATGGTTTTCACCTCGAAGTCAAATATGTCAAGGAATGCGGACCACCCCACCAACTTGTCGGAGAGCTTAGGCTGAGTCTTGATCCACTTCAAAGTAGAGTGATCAGAGTAGACAGTGAAATACCTTTTTAACAAGTAGTGCTTCCAGATATCTAGTGCAGCAACTAAGGCATACAATTCCCTTTCATAGGTGGAGCTAGCCACTTTCTCTGACGGAAGTCTTCTGGACATGAACTCAATAGGTCTATATCCCCTACCGTCGTCTTATTGTACCACAACCCCAATCCCATACCGACTTGCGTCAGTCGTAACGATGAAAGGGAGAGAAGGGTTAACAATCTTTAGGACAGGGTAGTGAGTCAGAGCATGTTTTAACTTTCTAAACGATGACTCACAATCTTTATCCCACAACCAAGGTTTTTCCTTTTTCAGTAATCTTGTCATAAGAGCAACTATCAAGGAAAAATTTCTAACGAACTTTCTATATTAGTTAGCAAGTCATAGGAAAGATCTTAGTTCAGTTATAGTTTTGGGTTGTGCCCAATCTCTGATTGTTGTAATCTTCTTTTCTTCAGGCCTTAGTCCTTCCTCGTTTACTATATGCCCTAAGTACACGACTTCAAGCTTAGCAAACTCAGACTTCTTCGGATTCAGTTTGAAGTTGCCCTCGCGCAACTTCTGTAAGACCATTCGTCGGTGTTTCTCGTGACCTTCTAGTGTCTTACTGTACACTAGAATATCGTCGAGATAGACTACTACGAATTGATCGATCCATTGTCGGAACAACTCGTTCATGGACCTTTGGAAGGTCGCATGTGCGTTGGTCGAACCGAAAGGCATAACCACGGATTCGTAATGACCATACCTAGTTTGGAATGTCGTCTTGTGTTGATCCTCAGGAGCCACCTCGATCTGGTGGTACCCTGCAACTGATCCAATAGATCGTCAATGCGCGGAAGAGGTTCCGCGTTTTTGACAGTGATGGAGTTCAGCCCACGATAGTCTATACATAGACGAAGTTGACCTTCCTTTTTGGGCACGAATAGAACAGGTGCACCATAAGGAGATGGGCTAGGGCGAATCCATTCCTTGTCAGTAAGTTCTTGCAACTTCTTTTGAAGGTCCTCAAGTTCCCTGGGAGACATTCGGTAAATGGGACCCTTGGGAATCTTGCTTCGGGGAATGATCTCGATCGTGTGCTTAATAACACGCTCAGTAATTCCCGTCAGCTCAGTTTGCAAGTCCTTATACTCATTGAGAAGTTTTTTGATAGAAGGTGGATAGGATGAGGAACACTCACCTACTCGCTTGACAAGCACCATCATCACCTCCTGATCCAACTTTTTTTTTACTACCATCAATCGGAAAGTTGGGTAACTTATACAACAGAAAGACAGAGTGGAGTCGGAGCCAGATCTATGATATAACTTTATAACACACGATTCGGACTTCTCGTCCTTGAGTTTGACAATTTTATCCTTGAACCTTTTCTTTGGGTCGGCTTCCTCGTGCCAATCCATTCCCATAATCATGTCGAATGGTAGGTTCTTTTCTATTAGGAAGAATATCTCATGTAATATCTTCTTTCCTTGCTTAGTTTTGAAATGACACTTGATACGATCGGCGAATTGAGAGACAGTGATCGTGCTCTTGTCAGCCAGTATAGACGTAATAGGTCTACGTAAATCCTTTGCCTTCATTCCTAGATGCAACTTACAAATTGCCTTCTCAGAGATATAAGACCGCGTCGATCTCGGACCTAATACGGCACCTACTCGCGTGTGCGCAATCTCAATATCCGCGATCATCAACTCACCCTTAGACTTAGCTTTCTTCGCCCATGAACTCTGTAGTGCTATGAGTTCATTGTCGAGCTCATCAAGGGAATCGTCCAGTGAGACAAAACAAAGTACTGTGTCAGGGTGGTCTGGACGACAGGCGGAAAAAGAGCCATCCTCTGCCTTGAGAGTCGAAGGAGTAGAAGGGGTTATAGGCGCCTTACCTTTGTCTTCGTCTAATCCCTTTGACTCAGTAGGAGCAAATGCTACTCCTACTGGCTGCTCACTTTTGGGTTACGAATAAGTGGGCACCAGTCTATTACGTGCCCCACGGTGCCACACTTAAGGCATTGGTGGTTATCCATCTTGGACTACCATTCCTCCCGAGTCATCTTCATCTTTTCCCAAGGTCTCCCGAACGCAATGCTAGGATGCTCAGGAAACGAGCGTGGTCTCTTCTTCTTCTTCCATTGGGTCTAGCCTCCCTTGTTGGCCATTACGACAGTGACGTCACCCTTCCCAGACTCACAGCCGTCACTAGCTACTCCTCCCTCAAACTCGTCGAGGGGTAACTTCTCCGTGGTCTCATCGTCAAATACCACAAGTATGTGGTCCTGGCGCTTTTGCCGCCAAACGACCCGCTTCCTGTACCCACCAACTGGTCCCGTCTTAAACACGAATGCATACGTCCCCTTTACCTGTGCAGTCATTTGCTCCCTTTGGAGCGCGAGGTCACGGAACTGTCGGTAGGTATACTTACCGGATTTGACCTCAGCCACAAGATGTCCTCGAATGGGTTCAGGCAAAGCTCGCGAGAAGATGTAAAGGACTTGGTTGTCGTGCAGGTTCAATCCAGGTACCTGCAGCAACCTATCAACTTCACGAGATAGCGCATCTACAGAGGTCCAACGTTTCTGCACTACGGTGGTAAGCTCATCGAAAGCATTGTCGGTCGTCGTCTTATCCAAGAATCTCTCCTTGATCTTCTGGAGAAATTCTCGGACAGTCAGGGTCTTTGGCCACTCACCGATGTTCTCGAACCCAACAGTGTTGGCCTCGGACAATACCCATTCCTTGGCGGTTTCGCCAAGACAAGAAGTCGAAAAGTCACTTGGCTTTCTGGCTCTACCGGTGCAGTCCCACAGTATGTCTGGATCTCAGCGATCTAGAGCAACAAGTGTTCGCCTCTCTTTCCATTGTAGGTAAAAGGAAGTTTCATCTTAACCTTTTCTTTCTTCTTTGGTTTCTCTAACTCTTTGACCGTTTTTCTCCTTTTTGGCGGGTTCTACTTTCTTCTCGGTCAGTTCCTTGGATTCTTTCTTCGAGGGTCTGGGTTTCTCTTGCGTCACCTTCCGCATTGCATCTTTCATAAGTTTCTCTTGGGGTGGTTTCTTTTCTTCTTCCCCCTTCTTCTCCTCCTGAAAGCTCACCTTGTCCTTACCTTTCATCATTCTCATTATAGTTTCTAATGAGACAGTGTTAGAATCTATCTTCTTTTCAAGATGAGGAAAATAAGCCATAATAGATTGCAACATAGATGACAGATCAGTCTCAACGTCCTCGAAGTGAAACCGTTCCCTAATTTCCTCCAACATTTCTCGTGTTGTTCTCTTTCTTCTTTCCTTCTTCGGAACTCTTCAATCTTTCTTCTCTCTTCCCTTAAGGTATTTTCTAATTGTCTGACATTTTCCTCCATGACTTCCACAGACAGTTGTGGTTCTACTTTCTTTTCTTTCTCCTCTTCTGTTCTCTTCTTCCTTTCTTGTTCCAGTTTTGCAAATCCCTCAACGACGTACTGGTCAAGGGCAATTCGTCCTTTCTTAATGAGCTCCGCCACTCTTTTGCCAGTTTCCATCATCTCAACGGCAGTTTCAGCGGCCTGCAGCTCTTGTTCTGCATCAAGCAGATTAAGCTGTCCGTGAACATGCCGTTCAGCGTCCGGACCGGCAACGTGGATCTCACCAAGCAACTGACGGAGTAACCCTGTCAGAGGTTGTCTTCTTGTGTCAATTTGACCCTGCGTCTTGAGATCCCCCCCTTCTTCATCAGCATAGAGTATGAGAGAGATAGGGAATAACAAAAGAGGAGTGAACCTCATCAGGATGGAGGCACGCAAACACTTCCAGAGAGAGTTCATTTTCCTAAGCGTGTAGATGCCGCACAACAAATAAAAAACAAAAATAAATTCCACAGCACACGCAACTTCTACAATAAGAATAATCAACAAAAGAAATGAGTTCTCAATCAATTTTTCTATCCTAACGTTGCTGTCTGTTTTCTATATGTTGACATCCTACAATAATATATAGGTACTGCAACCACGACCAGTGTGATCAAGACAACAACACACTTGTAAGTACACACAGCAACCACAGACAATCAACAGGTGAGTAGAGAGCCAACACAACCACACAATCGATGGTTAGTCTCTTCTCTATCATGTGCAGAAGCAACGCAACCATCAACAACAAGTGCACATTCACACCCTTAGCAGCCTGTGTGCATGCCACGTGCCACCCCTGGCATTCCAACGCAGCAGTACTGCCACGTCAGCATTAAGGACTGGAACGGTCTACAAGAAGGGATGCCACATTGCAATTTAGGTCTGCTACACACTCAACACTGGTATTCCACGTCAAATGCAGCATCAACAGGCAACAACGACACAGGTACGTGCCACATCAGAACATGCCCTGTATTCCACCACATGCCACATCAGCAGTACCAGCGCCACGTCAGCCTGTTGCCAACGAAGCTCTCGCCGGTCTAGGTCTTCAATGCAGCCTCGTCATCATCTTCAAGGGACAGCTGCGCGACGTGCAATACTACCATGTCTAGACTTGCGGTATGACCGCTTGCGTTAATGAACGCGTTTCGTTTTGCACATGCGGCACTTCCCACTTACCTCGGTGCCACGTCAACACCTAACAGCAGACAGCAGATTGTGATGAAGAAGTTTAATTAACCCAATCTGGCAGATACTCAGAATTCGTCAAATATCAGTAGTCTCATTATCTGCATCAAAGTTTCCAAATCGTGAAGTGATGACTCAAACAGTATCTCATTACCATCACAAGAAGAGAGTGGAGGGGGAATAGACAAAGGAGAAGATGAACGATCACACAGTAATAATCCCTTCAGACCCCTCTCCTTCTCCGGGCTTCTTCCCTCTCCACGTCAACAATGATAATAAGTATATTCCTGATCACACACAATAGTGCCACGTGGCACTTTATCTCGTAAAGACCATGAAGACATAGCAGATCCCATTGAGGACGTCAACCTCGGGTGAGTACCCGACCTCCTTTGAAACGGTTTTCACCTCTTTGCAGTAGCAGACGCAGATCCCAGGGTTCGATCCCTAGACCTTGCCCTATCTATGTACAGTACCTGTGTAGACCTCGAGAGTTGAACCTGTGACCTGTGTATTCGTAAACAGTTGGTAGGCTGTCATAGGTCCGTAGGTGGTAGGGGTTTGATTTGTAGATCTGTAGAATAGAGGTCTTAGCGAGTTCCAGAAGTCTTAGTTGTAGTCCTTCTAGAAGGTCGGCCAATGGGCAAGTGGTCAAGTGGTGAGTCAAGTGGTGGACTAAATCGCAGTGCGATTGCAGTACGAGTCCGGTGGGATAGCAGTGAGTCCCGGTTCAGTCAGCGGTCAGGTCCAGTCAGTCCCAGTCTGGTCCAGCAAGTACCACAAGGGACTGTGAGCACCATGGGCCGATGGAAGTGGGCAGACCAACGAGTTTCATAAGTATAAAGCAAGGGGCAGCGCCCAGCCATTCATGGATTCCTGCGTGAGCCATGCGGAAGCGTTGCCACAACGACTTGTGCAAGGAGGTTTACAGGGGGCCCGGAGCTGAAGTGGGCGAGAGAGAAAAGGAGCGTAGCATAGCGATAGGGTAGTTGCGGCCATAGCCGCCATAGCTAGAGTTAGTGTGTAGTGTGTGTGTGTGTGTGTTGTGTGAGTCTTAGAGTCGTGTGTGGGATATCCAGGGTGATTCGGTGTATGTGAACAGTGAGTTGTTTGGGCGCTGAGTCGCCATAGCCAATTGAAAGTGAACTCGTATCTGGATGCCATATCTCTGAGTTTGAGTGGGCGCATGTCGCCAGTTTGCTGCACTACTGTTTACGTGCATGAAAGGTGTGAATGAGAACAAGTCTGATTGCATTGGTATCGGAGCTGGTACCCGCTATTCCACGCTCTGAAGTTGTGTGTTGCAGGAGAGATGCGCCATAGCAGAGGTGGCCGCCGGGAGCCATAGTCCGCCATAGCCGACCCGAAGGTTGGAGAAGTCGCCACGCACGTGCAGAGAAGACCACGACGAAGAAGAAGACCGAGAGAGAGAGAGAGAGAGAGAGAGAGAGAGAGAGAGAGAGGAAGGTTGAGCGATACAAGATTGGGTTACT
>BFEA01000626.1:521446-535554 GCA_003427395.1 Chara braunii | reverse complement strand
GAGGGAGGGGGAGAGAGAGAGAGAGAGAGAGAGAGAGAGAGAGAGAGAGAGAGAGAGAGAGAGAGAGAGAGAGAGAGAGAGGTGGGAGCTTTTTGCCCTGCGACGAAAGCGCAAGACCTCCCTCCACCATGTGCCACGTGGAAACATCATCGCTGCCCCCTCCTCCTCCCAGACGGGGTGATTGAGGGGGCGGCGGTTGGTGGTAAGGAGTGTTTTGGTTGTCGGGTGGTAGAGGACTTTGTCGGGGCGGATGGGGCGCGGTCTGGTGCAGCGGGGTTTAATGTTTTTTTGGGGGGGTGAGGAGGGGTTGGCGGGCGTTATAGAGGGGGGTAGGGGGGTTAGGCAAAAAAAAAAAAAATTGTTCCAAGTGCACGGGCTTGGTGGCCCACTTGTCCCGTTCTTTCAAAACCGCTTGGAAGACTCCGGTTTTGCATTCAATGGGAATTCAATGCTGCTCACCAAGGGTTCAACGGGGTTCAACGACCGTTTAATTCCTCAGCTTTGTTCCTGAGATCTGCAATCCGCTCGATCTTGTAGTCGAATTGCCAAATGAATCCCACCCATCTGTCGACCATGGGATCTATGGGTTTGTGGTTTTTCAAGGCCCCCACAGCGTTGGTCGGGTCGATCCTCTGCACAAAACGTCTCCCAAATAGATATGCTTGAAAGGTCTTAAGGCAGCGCAAGATAGCGAGCACTTCCTTCTTGGATTGAGAATAGCATCTCTCGACTGAGTCCAAGGTCCTACTTTCGAATCTAATAGGCCTTTCCCTTCCATCTTCCTCTTTCTAGACCAAGGTCGTACTTTCGAATCTAATAGGCCTTTCCCTTCCATCTTCCTCTTTCTAGATCAAGACTCTGCCCACTGCCATGGGTCCTCCGCCGGTTTCAAGTATGAATGGTCGTCCCACCTCGTCATTAAAGCATGGAGCTACCAATGTGACCTCCTTCGAGGTTAGAATATCCTTAAGTTTATGGGCGGCAAGCTCCCGGAAGCCCGGGATTAATATACTCCAAGACCCGACCACCCTTAGGAATGCCCTCACCTATTCTGTCGTTCTTAAAGGCGTCGACCATTGTGAGATTTTATCTGTCTTTCATGGGTCAAGTTTCCTTCCGTACCACCTACACCGAAATCCCATGATAGTTACTTCTGGAACAACCAAAATACTCCTGGGGCCATTGACCGTAATGTTGTAATCTAGAAACCATTATTGGAGTTGTGTAATGTCCTCAAGGTGGTCCCATAAACTTTCGAACCCCGGGTCGGGCCTTCGTTTCGTATTTCTCACGAGCCCCCTTGTTTGAATAATCATCGATATATGGCTTGCATTTGGTCGGGAACATGGCCCCGGCCACAACGAGCATCCTCCTTTGTACCTCTTCTACCGCATTCGTGAAGCCCATCGGAGTAACTTGCATTTATACCTACGGCACGGGGGTATGCATGGTCATATATGCTCTATCTCTTGCATCTAGCGGGAGTTCATCATACCTTGAGTAAAGGTCTATGAGAGAATAGATACACCGACCAGCGTGAGATTCCGCAAGCTGATCAGCCAGGGGCAGCGACCCCTCATCCCGAATAGTTACTGCGTTTAATTTATCCAAGTCGTGGATCCATCATAGCGTCTTGTTGGGTTTTCGAAATACGAACCAACGGTTAGCGTACGGGGATGTTGTGGCTTCCGCAACGAAAGAGTCCATCTTTGCTCTTAGTAACTTTGTTACTTCGCCCACTATCCCGTAATCATAGGCGACCCCTTATCATTCCAACATTCATGCTCCACAGTGTGAATCCTGATCGGTCGTATCGACCTTGTGTCTAGTCGCCCCTTACACCACCAGTACCTCCGCTAGTGTTAAGAAATTACGATGTCTTGGCCAATACCCGAACTTTTCGGAGTGGGACACAGGGTTGGCAATGTCCCATAAATTTGAATTTTATAGTGACGGAAAAAAGGGGAAAAAAAAATGCTCTCTCTACTGCAATGATGTCGGGTTGGGTAGTCCAGGAGGCCGTGCTCACAATCTTCCTCCACAGAATGCACCTTATAGGTAAGGCGGTCACATTCTGAACGTTACTGTTTTCTTTTTTTTGTTGGTCGTGTGTTTCTTATGAGTCCCCTGTCCGTGAATTGCTCAAGCTGTCCGTGATCTGCTCAAGATGTGTTTTGTCAGAGGATTGTAAGGCTCATCACACTGGTAGTTAGGGGAATGTATCCAGCCATTTTCACGGCTAGATCCATGTGCCCGTTTTTTCCCCCCTTTTATTCTCTTTTTGGAATCTGACAACCTGGCCACGGGGCTGAGATGCCCTCATTGAGGGCACACTCACAGTACCACTTTCAAGAATGTATACAACTGCAATCACAGCCAAAGCTTTGTTTTCTTTTTTTTTATATTCTTTTCTGAGGTTCACGGCTACAACTTTTCTTCTTCTTTTTTGTTTTTTTTTTGTTCTTTCCATGAGAGTACCAAAAAGAAAACGGAGTGGTACCCAGGCTCGGCAAAACTCAGACCGCAGTGAAATTCAGGGTCGACAAAAACAGGCTCGGAGGTACTGGTGGTTTAAGATGATCATTAAATGCAAAGGCCAAGTGTAATTCCTTACATGTTTCCTTAATCAGATTCATCTCATGCTCCGTTAAGAACCCATCCACCCCTATCTTCATGGAGTCTGCTACTTCATTCGTTATGCAATGTTCTTCCGTTGCACGCCTGTCTTTAACCACCCGCGATTTCTTCCTGATTGGCCATCGCCTCTTCCTTGGTTATTTCTAGCAAGACCGAGACTGGCTTAGCCTTCTTCCCTACCGACTTGTACTTACGAATGCTCCCTTCCGGGATCTTTCTTCTAAAAAATGAACGGTTGGCACAATCCTCTGAGGATCAACCACTTTTTGGCCGGATGTGCCTCGACTTCAAATTTTGCAAGTGCTACCGGGTCCACCCCCACCCTAAGGTATCTGATGTCCTTGATAAGTTGTTGTAAATCTGGGACTTCCAGGAACAATTTCGGCTCACTAGCCTATCTGTCTTTCGGTCGCGGTAGGCTAGCTCCCTTTCTACCATTATAATCCCCCAAGCAGATTCCTCTTGTTTCCTTTTCTTCTAGGGTATGCCCATCTTTATTTATTCCTTTTTGTTAAACTCTTCCCCAACCATGATCTGCCTGCTATCTTTGAAGGATGGTGGCCATACTACCAACTTTCCGTTTGGGGGGTCGCTCCATGTTTCCAGCAATCGGAGCAGGTCACTCCTCCCGGTAACAGAGTATTCTACGTTTATTAGATGCGTTCCATCATGCACATGCATCCCTATTATTTCCATGCTTGCGCACCAAGGTTTGTCAAGGATTACGTCATGGTTCATCTCGTCCATGACGGTCATCCTTTGGAAAGACCAGACAAATTCGTTAACCCCAACCTTAATGGCACATTTGGTAATATACCGTGCAAACGGTATTTCTCCACTGACCCTCAGATGCTTCCCGTCGTCCCACTGTCGATGGTGCACCCTACTACTTTTGTAAATTCCTTTCAAATGAGCGTAATCTCTGCACCGCAATCTACCAATTCATCTGTGTGGTGGTTCTCGATTTGCACATTGAGTTTTCCTACGGGTAGGGCATGCAAACTAGGTCTGGAACCAGCCGACGCTCTCATTACCTTTCCACTCTCACAGTGCAGGAGGCTTAGGTGGATGTTCGCGAAGGCCTTTTCTAGGTCCTCCATGTCCTCGAGAATTATTTGAAGGTTAGCGACCTCACTCGAGGGTTCCTCTCCCTTCTCCTCCTCTTGGCGCTCAGTGCCTTCTCCTACTTCCACTCTCGGCGTCGAGTGAGCAATTACCTAAGACTTTTGAGAAGTCTAACGATTGCTTGTAACATGGTTTGGAACGACATAGACACCATCGTACCTAGGAGCTTGCTTATAGTGTCGTCAATCTCCGACACCGACAGGATGGGGATCTGGTACCTAAACTTCTTCGTGGATGCTTCCACTTGATCTATGACACCCTCTTCTTTGGGCTTCCCATAGACCCTTTCTTCCTCGTGAGCCCCGGTTTCCTGCGGCTCGCCTGAGCCTTTGCCCCACTCTTCCATTGTCGCTCCCTCCATGATTCTTTTTTTTGTTGTCCTTTTTCAGGTAGTCACGTTCACCTTATCTTGCCCGTCGCTTTCGAGGATGGAATTAACCTCCGCTTCGCACCCTCGAGACTGATCCGAGTTGAATTCAGTCACTGATTCCGCCTCTACGACCGTAACGTCTAGGTTGTTGAGTTAAATTATCGCACACCGCATACCTCCTAGTGAATTCCAGTTTACCCACTCCCCCTGTTGTCCAATGATCTCCCCCCTTAGTGTCCTAAAACACCTTTTCCTTATGATATCATGATTGAGTTTTGGACAAACCCTTACGAAATGGCCGATTGTCGTGCAATTATCGACATTGTTCGCTGGTTGGGTTCCTCCTGCTTAACCTGCGGTCAGCCACCACCGCTGGAACTACTGCTTCTTGAGGAGGAGGTGGGGTTCGCGCCGTTTGTGCCTGCATTACCATCAAGGTATCCTCCACTCTCTCTATCTTACCATCACCTTGTCCTCGAAGGCAGCCGATACTTCCAAAATTTCCCCTTCTTTTAAGAGAGCCAACGACTCTGTCACCACCATCTTGTCGACTATATCCGTTACCGTACTGAAATCGACATCTCTTGTGTTCATGAATCTTGTTGGGTTCAAACTTGGTGGATTGCCTAAGAAAGTATTTACTCATGATGCAGTCCGCTACCCCCGGAATCTGCAAGGCGACCAGAGTAAACTCCCTCGGAAAATCATTGTATGTGGCGAAGCTAGTTCTTTTATCGTAAGCAATTCAGTCTCATATGTCATTTTCTCGGTGACCAAATACTTTGTCATCATTACATCCCTTGCCTCATTCCATGCTCCGCTAATCGCAATGATAGCTATTATTTCCCTCCCCAAACTCAGAGACACGTGTTGGCCGAGGCGATCCATTTTTCTTCCTCGTCCCATCTTAGGAGCGCCACAAGATTCTCGTAGTCTACCAGAAAAATTTAGTGATGTTTGCTCCATCAAAAGTCAACTTCTTTTTCGCATCGGCAAGGTAGCCCTGGTTTTATTCAGCGCTTGGATAAGAGACGATACCACCTTGCCTAGCACCCTCTCCGAGCCACCCGCTTTACTTGACATACCACTTTCTCGGCCCTCATTTTCCTTCCCGAGTCCCCTCAGTGTTGAACCACCCCAATCCAAAGTCCTTCACATCCTTTCGCAAACAGAGGTACACGCGCTAACCTGCTAGCCCCGCTATCCATGACTGGCGTATTTGTTGGCTTTTTCGCTTGTACCTCCAGAGACCTAGCCTTCTCCTTTCCCCTGGTGTTCGGAGCTTCCTTGCGACCACTAGTTCTCTCTTTCCGCCCGCATCCAGTTTTGCCCCGATCCTCTCGGCGTTGGTACGCCCCTTGCTCACCATGTCCATCTTCACCTGCAACACCCCCTTCGACTTTATTCGTCATTTTTTTTTATCAACTTCGCTTTGTATTCTGCCACCTTTCAGTCTATTTCCGCAAAGCCTTCGTTGCTCGTCTGTCAACCTTCCTTCTTTGATAGTGCTCCCTGTGATACTCTTGACCTCTGTCGACTTCCTTCCTCGTCCCCTCCTGTCTTGTGAGTCCCTCGCTTGCCTCCCCCGCTCTTCTCTAAACTATCACCAGACTTGACCTCTCTCTTTCCTTATCTGTTCACACCCATCACGGAGGACCTGTCCCAGCTGGGAATGGCCTTTTCCTGGATCGCAATGTCTTGTTGCTCATAAGGGGTGGTAAGAAGGGACCCTCCCACTCGAGGTTGCCTTCTTGTTCGAAATACCACAAGAGCGAATTCAACAGCTCTTCTTCCATGGTGGATTTCCCTCCGAATTCTACGAAGCCCTTCCACCCATTCAGCCTCTGGGGTGTCAAGAAGGGCCTTCCAGCGGCTCGCATTGGCAGAGGGTTGACTCCAGGCCACCACAACTCTTTGGGCATCAGCCTCATCCCAGGAAGGTTGAAGGGCGCCAGAGCCTCAGGCAGGGGTACTCCGCAACGGATACAGATTATACCGGTCGGGCTCATGTATTGTGACCGGCTGTGCCGAAAATCTTCCAACTTACTGCTCATCGCAGTGACCCAGAATGTCGTCAAGCCCTCCATCTTTATTGGTGGTCTGACTGCCCCTCGACCATGGTGCAATACGCGGATCCTGAACCCGCCAGTGAATATTTTATTGAATGCCAGCACAACTTTGCAGAGCGAGTAAAGCAACTCGGACTCAATCAGGGCTGCGTCCATCATACTTGGTCCAAAGAACCCCAACGTGATGAAGTCCCCGCCCTCTTCCTTTATCATGCAGACCCTATGGAGAACAATGGTCCTTGGATCGCACGGCCCCATGGGACAGGTAAAAGGTGATGCTGGCCACCTCGTTATACTCCCCGTTCAGGAACACTTATTGATAACAAGGCGATCCTCCTAGGGTCTGATACTGCTTCTTGCTCATAAACTTTGTGACCTCTGATCTCACTGGGTCCTCCTATAGCCCGGTGCTCCTAAGGGTTTTCCCTGCCCGATACACCCATCAATCCTCTCTTCCTTTTGCGGCCTTGAAGATTGATTCAACCAAAGAAACATGCATGACCGAAAGGAAGAACAGCTTGTCACCCCATCTTGGAGGCTCGCTTGACCTCCAGGTTTGGTTAGTTGCCGAAGGAAACTCTCTTGACATCGTCAGGATCAATCATTACTTACTGCTCTTCGCGGAGCGGCCATTTTCTGATTCTTGCTTATGTCTCTTAGTCTCTGCAGATCCTTACCATCTTCTAGGTCCTACGAACAGTTGGGCCACCCCTGCCAAACAGTCTTCCTCTATTCCCAACTTAAGCGGGGAGATTCGTTTAAGAGGATATTTATGGTGTCCAACAGTTCTCTCTCTCGGTTCCCTTTAAACGGTCCATGCTCTATTGACTAGTCATAGAAAGCTACAACAGTCCGGGGTCCAAACTTCTCTTCCCACAATCTTGCGGATATGAAGAGTGTGATAGGACTACCAAAGATTAGGTCAACCATAAATTGCAGCATCAGACACTATAGTCGAACGCTTGGCAAGTGAAATTTCCCTCGGTCTCCTGCGCGCAATCGGTCCTTAGGATGAGATTTTCTTTGCCCCAGAGATTATGGCCTATCAAAGCGAGCTTTGCAACTACCATTTTGGTCAATCTCGGAAGCCCGGGCCTTGCTAATTCAACCCCGATCATATGCCACCCTTCCGTGGTGAAGAAGATCCTACGTGCCGCCTTGGGCATCCCCGTTCCTTGCATTAAACCACCAGTGCATCCAACTATCGATCACGGACCCTTTTCGAAGGTCGCCTGCCGCCAATTCAATTTATCTATGGCGTTGGGCCTCTGAAAATTTCATAGGCGACGAGTTTTCTTTTCAGCAACGTTGGGGCCATGTACTGGCGGTTTAGTTAGGTTACATTTGACCTACAAAAGGCCAACTCGTTTTCCAAATCTATAGCTTTCCAACTTGATTGCTCCCTGGTCCATTCCGCGCTCCATGGTATCGTTACGGCCCATTCTACCCCTTAATACCGCGACAACTCCTGGGTATCCCCGTTCCTTTGTAGAGCAAGTAAAGCAAACTCAAACCCTTCCTGCCAGGTTAGTTGCCAGGTGTGATCGAACATGTTCCTCGAGTTTCTTCCTGAGGCAAGTGTAATCCCGAACGCACACCATCCGTCCTCGGATAAGTACAACACACCTTTCACGTGGACATGTCCTTGGCGATCCGGAGCCCAAACCTCTTGTTCACCCTTGACAAGCCACTCCACCTCTACAACCAAGTACACTTTATTTCTCATGAGCTCAATACCTACCCAGTCCACCATCGAGTTACGCACCCCATTCCTTGTCGGCAAGCTGATCTCTGCCTCATTTTCTGTTTTTGTCGGTGGCGTGATTCCGAAGTGCCTATCTTCCTGAAGCATCTCTCTTCGGGCCATCGTGTGAAGTCCTCGAATTTCCTCCCTGCGGTCATTATTTACATCCTCGTGGTTTTGCACCGTCGTCACTTAGTCCCCTCGTATTGTACACTTAGTTGCAATATGGTACACCTATCCCTTTTTCCTCCCTTGGTACAATCCCTTATCTACATACAATTGGTCTTCACAAGTCCCCTTGTGATATGTACACCCGGTCGTTACCTCCTTAGCAGAACCATAGGATGGGACCACTGCTACTTCATAGAGGATTACAACCCACCTGGTTTCACGGCCTATCTCAGTGTTGTCTTCCCTGACAACGTGTAGGATCGTAAGAATTTCTTCGGCTCTGTCATCGTAAAAAGGTCCTTCCTCTAGTGAGATCTCATAGAACTCATCGGCCAACCAAGAACACTGCATCTATACTAACTCCATTGATTCGGCCACTTCCCGGATGTGCTTGAATGCCCCAAATCGTTTGCGCTATGCAAGGTGGTACCCAAGCACGTGCCTGATGGCATGGCAGCATAAGTTCTTCCCATCCTCCCATCACGACCTTGCTATTGACCTCGTCCAACCCTTCGTTTGCGAACTTATTCCCTTCCTACCAAACCTGCTCTTTTGCTTGCCCTAAGAGCCACATTGGGTCTTGTTTTAATGCCAGGGAGATGCAAAACAGTTGCCAACCTTCCTTGGAGAGACATATTGTCTCGGTGGCTTGCACGTTTCCCTCAGTCTCGTCCTCCCATCCATCCTCTTCTCGGAACGGGTCCCACAATAATTTTACCCATAGGTACGATAGCCCTGAAGTGACTTCTACACCAAGCTAATCACAAATCATCCCCCGCCATTCGCTAACCACAGGCATCGACATTTCCAACCCTCCCTCAAACTATCTCAACATTCTTCCTTTGAATAGTCGATTATACAAGCGTTGCTCTCTAGGCGTTTTCCTTTTCCTGCACATTGGTGACAGTCCACTCAACCCTTCTGACAACCTTCCCCGACAAAATCCTGATCCTCCTTGTCACTGTCCTGCTCCGCTTCCATAAGATTACCATCCTCTCCCTGGAACAATTCTACCACCCCTTCTAGGGAGGTCTCCCCTATTGCCAGGTTCGCCCACTTCCCTTCGAAAAGTCCTGCTTCCACGGATAACCTGAAGAAATTATGTTTGGCGCACTGATACAGTCCAAGGTTTGCCAGAAACGGGGGCAGGACGGATTGCATCGATCTACAGGGGTGTCTTACGTTGTCTATGTCTCCGAGCTCCACCCGAACGTCTACTCCCTTTGGTTCCATCTCCGAGCGATGACAGGCAGCCCACACAATGTCCCGCTCCGCTTGTCTAAACTGGTTGTAAGTTACGATTCCTCGGGCCAGATCCACTATCATAGCATTTTCCCCTCGCGACAGGTAAATCCATCCTCTGGCCAGCACAGTGCTTGAAAATTCCAAGTCACTCAAGCTCAGGGGATAGCCTAAGTATGCTAACTTTATCTCATATGGCTTCTACCCACAAGAACGTGTTGCCTTCATCCATCATTATGGTCTGATAGCTTGGGTCCAAATCTGACAAGTCTCTTTCTGCTGGAAGGACAACCGACACTTCTCCCTCTATGTCTATCGGCATTTCTGGTCCATTGGAATAAGTTGGGGACGACAACCACCACACCATCTTGGTTCCGACACCCGCTTCCTGTTTTCACAACGAGGCGTCTCCCCCTATATCCGGTCAGCTTATGTCCTGGATGAGAGTTTTTAGAACCCTCGTCAAAGGTCTCGCATATATTACCCTTTCTCCTTAGAGCAAAGTCCTTTGGTACCCTTGGTTGGTCCCCTTCCCTACATTCGTTCTCTTGGTTGCATTCAATCCTGACCTCCACCTCTCGCTTGCAATGGTCTCTCACTCGTGTGGACTAGAGTCAGGGAGGAAATAGACTTAGAACATGGTCCCTTCTCACCCACTGGTCACATTCAAATTTACTGAGGAGGTTACAAAACATAAAATCAAGCAAACTCCCATACCGACCGCTCATCTCCTAACCGGTATTTCCACTGGAATAGTTCATCCACGTCGCCCTAGGAATGATGATTTCACTCAACGCTCAACTGTCGCGACCGCGGTATCCAAGCTTCGGCACAGGGCATTACCCCTCTCCGCTTGCCCAAAATACCGCATCCCTTCTCGTGGTCCTTGCACATCCATAGATGGTACCAGGGATCACCCCGCATGCCACCCTAGAGGTCAAAGTCTGCAATCTAGGCATTCACATTCGTTGCTCCGTCCAGAATTCGCCCTTCCCTCCCAGGCTCAGGAGGCCACTGATCGACTCCTCAATTCCTTCCCCTTATCCTAGACTCGACGACCCTTCCGTTCCGCGGATAATAGCCTTCCCCCTCCAAGCTGACTTTTCACATCTCGCCGGGCAAGGTTCCGAGTGTTGCTCGCCCCTTCCTGACGTGGATTCTACTCGCCATCTCGTTGAAGCAGACTCCCACTAACAGCACAGAAGACTATCCTTCACAACCTCGAACAGGGGTCCATCCTTAAAAGGCGTCCTTTCGCAACCTTCCTCAACAAGTTCGGACTTCCTTCCTTCCTTTCCGCAAGCAGGACACTCAAAACCCTCTTGCAGGCAATCACAAATCCCAAGCGAGACCCAAATTAACAAGTGGCTTTCCCCTGGTGGTCCGGTGCATCTTACCCTGGCCTCACAATTTTCTCCTGGAACAGTGTGTGTCACTCCCCTCATCCTTCTATACATAGTTTTCTTAGGATTCTAGCAACTCCCTTCGTTCCCTTTCTCTTTTCTAGCAACTCTCTTCATTCCCTTTCTCTTTTCTAGCAACTCCCTTCATTCCCTTTCTCTTCTTTCGTCTATCCATTATAGGATAGGATTGTACGTTTTTTATGATCATTTTGTTCATATGAGGTTCCTTCAAACCATTCAAGTGATAGTGCAGCACACCCTTTTTGATTCAGGGTTCCAAAAAAATCAGACCAAAAACACCTGCTAGGCTGGATCACTCTGACCTCATGTCCCTCTAACTTCCTCTGGCATAATCACTTGTGCAGGTCATTACAGGGCGCCCATCCTCCATCCACGTCGGCAATAAGTATGGAGGATGGCGCTGCACTTCCTCACCTTTGTGGAGACCAGCAACAGATCACACATGACGTCGCCAGGTACGTCCAGGTTAGCTTCCTGACATTTCCCGTCAGTCTCATAGCCCCGATCCTCCTCCTCCTCGCCAATCCTCATCATCTAGTCTATGTCTATGCGGCTATGGTCACACCAACATAATCTCCCTCTAGGCTGGCGCCCTCCAACAGTATCTGGTGCCAGCATCCAACTCCAGCAGCCTCGTGACACAGCACTAGCGTCAAACCAGTGCAAGGTCGAATGCCTCCCCGAGTGTCTGACCATCCTTTCGTAGCATTGACTGGCATTGACTGGCGTGGACCAGTCTCCCCTTTGACACTGTCGACGCTCCAGATTTTCCGGATCTCGACGGCCTGGTTGCAGCCTTAAAGTAGTGGTATCTTTTCCCAGTAGGGACTGGAATCTTCCAGATATCTGCAGACAACCATTGATGTGCATTTGATCAATGGTTGAGGCTGACTATTGGGTTTACTTTGACTTTGGGCCTGAATTCGCGTGCTTGGTCTGACTCTTGATTTTCCAAGAGTCAACTACCTCATGTGGGGGCTCTGGACGCTGTTTTTGACCCAGGCCCTGATACCCCTTGACCTTAGGCCCTTTACTAGGCATTTCTCAGACTTGGGACGTGACCTTTGACCCCTGTTTCTGGCCTTTTGACCAAAAGAGACGACCCAGGCCTGCGACAATGTGGATCTGAACTGAGTTTATTGCATTCCATCCGCTCGATTTCCAGTTCCACCGTAGAAATTTATCCTTTCAGGAACAGTTTTCTCTCAACCTACGTTCATATCCAGCGATTATATCAGGTGCGGTTGGTAGGACTTCTCTTTTGCTGGACCATTTTTTCTGATTCTGGTTGATCACTGAACTTTACCTTATGGTAGAGAAGAAGCCATGATCAAGGATCCTTTCAACTTGATACTCGCCATCCATTGAAGGTGGAACAACGATGGTCTGCTGGGAAAATCTTGGCCTTCAATGTAGGGTAGCAGCTTAGACGGTTGGAAAACGGGATAAGTCCCGAGATGAGGGGGCACACTTATCCTATTTTATGGTTCATCTGTGTCCCCTATAACTTTAAGAACTTCCCATGGCCCGTAGTAGGCAGGTAACACTTTTTGTGCGATTCCTTCTTTGAGTGTGAATTCATTAGACTGGACCAACACTAGATCCTACACGTGGCCTGGCATGAAGCTTGATTGCATCACCTATGTCCAAGGCTGCCAAGTGTGTTAGAGGAACAAGAGTTCCCCGCAGCCTCCCCTTGGAATATTGAAGGCCTTGCCTATCCCATCTGGCCCCGATGAATCTGTATCTATAGATTTCATGGATATGAAAGTCAAGAGTAGTAGTGGCAAGAGTCAAGTCATTGTCGTATTCGACAGGTTTAGTAAATTTGTCGTTTTTGCAAAGACAGATCTGGTCATCAAAGAGTTCCTTAACCACGGGTTCAAGGATTATGGTCACCCCTTCAGTATAGCTAGTGATCGAGATACCCGGTTCACAGAGGAACAGTGGCAGCAGTTAATGAAGGTCTACGGGTGTAAGTTAGCTATGTCATCTAGACGCCACCCTGAGACTAATGGCCAGACCGGGCAGATGAATAAGATCCTAGAGCAAGTACTGCGTATGTATATTAGACCAGACCAGGTAGATTGGGACGAGCGTCTTCCCGAAGTAGCTAGTGCGTATAATAACTCTGTTCACCTAGCTACTTTGCGAACACCAAATGAGCTGCATAGAGGCTGGAGTCCCCGACATCCCATAGACTGCTTGAATCCAAATCAGGTCCAGAGACTGCCACCTGGCACACGTGAGTTCCCCATTCAATATGAGAAGGATCTGCATCACGTAGCTGAGAACATCCGGAAGGCCCAGCATCAGATGATGGAACAAGCAAACAAGCAATGTCGTCCTTCATAGTTTGTGGTAGGTGATCTTGTCTGGGTCAAGTCTAAGGAGTTTGTTCCCGAGGAAGGGATCTCACAAAAGTTGCTATCTTCCTACAGAGGGTCGTGGCAAGTACTAGATGTCAAAGGTGGCGCAGATGGACTCTCATACGCCATCGAGATTCCCCTCCATCTGCACACCAACCCTGTGTGACTAACAAAATTTTCCTCACGTAGATCCATGATTCCAACTGATACGGATGGAAGATATGATGTAGAAAAGATTGTAGCTGAGGATATTTTCCGAACAGGTCCTAGGGGGAGAACACAAAGACAGTACAAAGTTAGATTTGCTTATCAGGACCCCAGGGAAGACCGCTGGTTCGCGAGTTAGTTGAGACAGCCCCTCATATAGTGTTATACTATGAGCGGGCACGCAGATGATTGAACACCTATGACCACTAGAGTCGGACGTCGAATTTAGGCCAGCGGGAGGGAATGAATCCATGCCGCAAACTTTCCCAGTCCCAGGCTATCCCACTAGAGTAGGTCCTAGGGTCTGTAGGATGAGGTCGTAGGTCGGTTGGCTACAGTACCTGCAAGCATGTCAAGGCCCCAAAGTTCAATTTCGCAGCAGCCTCCGAAAGAAAGTTGGGAACTTTCCCAAATGGCAATTTGGCAAGGCAGAGGCCTTAGGAGGCTGGTACCGATTGAATCAGGCACGAACAGTCCACTGCAACTATATATTTTGGACGACCGACCCGAAGCAGGAAGTAGGAAGCATTGCTGGAGCTTGTGTGATCGCGCGTCCTGGCCGAAGAACCTGGCGAAGTAGGAAGAGGAAGCCAGCACCCTGGCGACTACAGTCGACCATAGCCAGGCGACCAGGGAGAAGAAGACGGCGGCCATAGCCGCCCAAGATCAGCAAGGCACACCACAGAGGCATTCAGGGTAGGTATAGGACATCGGGGGAGGAACAGTGCAGAGGGAGGGGGGGGGGGGGGG
>BFEA01000626.1:493703-505263 GCA_003427395.1 Chara braunii | reverse complement strand
TTTTTTTTTTTTTTTTTAGCTATAGAAGGTGCTTCACACAATGAATACTCAATCAAACTTAAAACAATGCTTGCTCTTTCTGTATATCTTTTTTTTTTCCTTCTTCTGTTGTCTGGCTTTCTTGGATCAAACTCTTGCAATGCATTTTCTGTGTCTTACTGTACTTCCTCCTCTATGCGTTGTTTGTTTGTCTAACTAGCTGGCTGTTTGGATGCAGGTATGGAGTAAAGCGCAGAAGTGTCAGATGCAAATGGCACTCGTAGTCAACCAGGCAATAATACCTTGCTCGATTTTTCTTTCTTCCTGGGTTAGCTATCCCTGTCGATGCTTACCATCATATTGGCATTGTCTGGTACTTGCAATCTGACGTGGCACATAGCCATTACCCACATCGATTCACAGTTTCTTGATGTCGTGACACAGCCTATCTATCCAGAGGGGTAGGAGAGATGACCTTGACTCTACCTACAGTACGCTGACCACCCAATTTGACGTGACCAGGTCCTGACACATTGCCTTCGGACCATCCAGACTCTTACACTATGATGATCCAGATCCAGACTCGACTTCCAGACCAGCAGCAGTCACCTTCAGAGGGGACGAGAGAGAAGGTAGGGGACACACACATGCATGCAGGTTAAGGGCAGGAGGTGCTTCTCTCTTGTTGAAGATACCGCCGATGATGCTCCTCGGTGCTCCACACGCTCCAGGTAAGTCTTCACACGCTCCAGGTAAGTAAACTCGCCTCTTCTTCTTCGGCCTGCTCCCCTACTAACAAAACACTTCTTCTCCTCCTCCCTTCCTCCACTAATCCTCCATCACCACATCCTCAACACCCTGTCTTCTCGCCGGCCTTGATCATGCCAGCGCTATGAGTGCAACGAGCATCAAGCTCCGATACCAAAATTTGCATGGGTCCTGGAGACCATCTCACGCAAGAGTGTTCACAGCATGCACCATCATCACATGCAATGCACTGAAGTCATCACACATTTGACAAAGAGGTAAGAAGGGGACCAAGTGGCGCAACTTTATATTATCAAAAATATGATTACAAAGAGTGTCACAATTCCCTGAGTTTAAACGCTCATCGGCGCAATGCAAATCTGTCATCCAACTCATCAATGAGGCTTCTACATAATAGCGCCACCTCTGCAGATCATATCCCACTCAGTTAAGTATTCACCATAGTCGAACCTTGTTTGAACACTCTCTGTTTCAGTCCCTTCTTCCTACAATGCATACACACTCTTCTCGCATAAGGATCTACTCTGAATGCTACTCATAGAAGACTACTACTAACCCTCTAAGTCTGATGCTAACTCGCTGGGCAGCTATAGCTGCATCTCTTTCCAGCGCACAGTCTTCTTCCCTCACATAGCGCATCTTCATCCTCCAGCGCTGCTCCTCCTGACTGACGCACAAGTGCTTCAGCACTTCCACGCGCAGAATGTCAGTGGAGATCTGGCGTGCAATGAGGCTGGCTGCATTCTTTATAGTGCTGGCCTTCACATGCTGGGTCTGCATTTGGCTCATTCAGGCCTTCCTTTGTCCCAGACCCTGCATTGCATGTGTCCCAGGACTGTCCCAATGAAATCAACTACTGCTGAGGCCTCTCGGCCTAGATTTTGGACTTTGACGTCTGGATCTGGACTATCCCATAGACTTAGACCAGAACTGGGACCCTGTTTATTGACTTACTTTCGAGCAGGCATAACTTTGGACGAACAAACACACTTACTGCCTGAACAGACACTCACACCGTGTGAATAGACACTCTCCTTTTGCACGAACAGACACACTGACTGCACGTACAGACATACCCTTATCTGAACATACATGACATATGCATCTCTTGGCGAACAGGTATGTCCTTCAGCAATAACCCTTGACACTGATTTCTCGCTTAGATTTAGATGTGCCCTTTGATAGAGAATTTGTCCGTTGATCTGCTTTCACGTGTCCTGGGTCCTAGCGAGATACCCCTTCATGCTGCATTACTTTTACAAGGGCTGAATCGGGTAAAGGCCCTTTTAAAGAAGAAGCGGCCATAGCCGCGGAGTGTCACCACGGAGTAACGAAGGAGGGAGAGAGACCGGACAGAGGGGGAGAGACCGAGAAGGGAGAGAAGGAGGCCATAGCCGAGAGGTGAAGTGAGGGCCGATTAAAAAAAGAAAAAAAGAAAAAAAAGAAAAAAAAAAGACAGCCGGGGTGAAAGGAGGCGAGGAAGGTGAAGGGAAGAAGAGGGTTGGCGAGGAAGAGGAGCCGACAGCCATAGCTGACCGGAGGGTTGACCGGAGGTGTTGACCGGCGGTTATCGGAGTTGACCGGGGGTTGACCGGGGGCTGATAGCAACGTTGACCGGCGTTGACCAAGGCGTTGACCAAGACTTTGACCAAGCTGGAGCCGGTAACATCTCGCCAAGCCTTCAACCTACCCCTCGCCCTATGGATGTGCACACACCCCTCGGTACTTGTTGAGTCCAGTCTGTCTGTCTATTCTTTCTGCATCGAGTCTCTTCTGTCCTAGGTGATAGTACTTTGTGGATGAAGGACAGGGTCTTGTTGAGCAAACCCACATGGGATGAGTAGGGCTAAAAGCTGTGTGATAGTACTTTGTGGATGAAGGACAGGGTCTGCATCGAGTCTCGACTGTCCCGGAGGTCAAACCTTCCCAAGGACCGGTACTGACCGACGGGCTGCTCGGTGTGGCACGGAAGGCCTCGAAATCCGAGTTGTGGGCTGTACAACAGACCGTCTAAGTCTTTAGAGACCTGCTGATCGCATCGTCCTGTTTGCGACGTTAAATAATTCCTGAGGAGTTCGGGGGATCTCCTTAAATGCCTCATGATCAGCAACAGGTGTAGTAGTGACAGTCATAGCTAGGTCCAGGCTAGAGACCATAGTTGGCAGGATCCTTGTCAGGATTTTGTAAGTCCTTAGATCGAGTCAATAGGTTTGTCAGTCAGGGGTCAGAGTCTACGTGGTGAGGTTTTGAATCACTAATCCGGTTGTAGACTGATCACCATGGTTGAGACCCGTAGTGGGATAGACATTAGCCCCTACACCAAGGAGCAGCAAGAAAAGATGGCCGCCTTAGTGAAAGAGAACAAGGAGAGGAAGGAGCTCTTGAATCAGGAGAAGTTAAAGGCGATCGCAGAAGAGCAGGCGGCAAAGATGAAGAAGTTAGAGGAGGAGATGAAGAGAGTTCAACAGGAGGAGGAAGAGAGGAGAAATGTTGTCGAAGAAGAAGTAGCAGCAGAAATGGAGAAAGAGAGGATGTGTATTGAGAGTAGAGAGGGGAGTAGCGGCACGAAAAAGGATACAGACGCTGAGATGGAGAAGAAGATAAGTGAGTGGGTCGCTAATTTATCGCTGGGAGAAGACGAGGAGGCAGAGTCTTATGTGACTCAGGAGGAGAGGGATGTGCTAGCCAGTGAGCTAGCAGCAATGAAAGATCCTATGAAACGGCGAGAAAGGGAGGAGGAGCAGAAGTTGGCGTGGAAGTTAAGGATGAAGAGGGAGAAGAAGAGGAGGAGAGAGGAAGTGAACAAACTGACCGCAGAGGTGGCAAAGGTGCAGGAGTGTAGAAAGGAAGTGTTGGCCCAGCCAGATGACAAGGCCAAGTGGGATAAGGTGTTGGGCTACCTAGAGGTGCTGAGCACCGCATGGATGGAGGAGCGCCAAGCGAGTTGGAGCCAAGAGGTAGCCCTGAGTGACATGCGGTCGGGATTCTGGGACTTTGCGCGCGAGATCGTCACCCACATTGAGGGCGAAGTCAGGCAATTGAGGGGCAACGTAGGGAAGTTCTGTGAGGGCGTCATTGAGGGTGCCAAAGCAATAGCTGTTGTAGAGGGCGAGGGCAGACCCCGTAAAGAGTCTGTAAAGCTCAAGTTTCCAGACGCATACGGGGTAAAGAAGGAGGAGAACTTTGACAACTGGGAGACCAGTGTCAATAGTTACATATATCGACAACACATTTTGTCAGAGGAACAAGTCCTCCTGGCCTTCCAGGCCCTCAAGGATGAGCCAGCTAGTTTTGCCAGGTCCCTTGCGCGCACAGCCGGTTGTGAAAACAACCTGGTTGCATATTCAAGAGTCACCCCCCTTCCTCGATTCTTTAAGCTCCTGAAGGAATGATTTGTTGACCCAACAAGAGGCGTTGGCGCCTCTGATAAGCTACAAACCATCCACTCGCGACAGTGGAGGAGTACGAGTGCACTCAAGGGCACCATGGACGACTAGGTAGCCGTCCCAGACCATGGGCTCACTGAGAATCAATTGGTCCAGTTGTTTTATCGTGCCATGCTCGAGGCCCTGCGTGGGCATTTCTTTAACAAATCTCAACAGGACGGCATCACTTATGATGCATTGAGTAGAGAAGTCGTCCTGTATGAGTCAAAATTCATGTCAGTTACCACCTTCTGGCACAAGGACTTAGATAAGGGGAAAAGGTGGAAAGGCCGTACCATCTCGGGCCAAGTGAGGGCCAAGGATCACATGATCCTTACTTTAGAAGAAGGTGGTACTGACGAGGTCCCATATAGTCAGATTGAGTGGGGCCTAGAGGAAGAGGATAGTAGCGTGGGACAGGGGAGGTCCTATGCTGCTGTCGYGSCTGGAGGGAGGCCGCAAGGTAGAGGAGRAGGCCARGGCCAAAGGGGCCAGGCCATGGGAGGYCGAGGAYMGGGCRCACAGGGGGTTGGCGGACAAGGGAACCGCCAAGTGGGAGGTAGGGGTCAAGGTCCCCCGCCAAATCGCCAGGGTTCTAATCGGTCCCCACAGCGACGAGGTGGAAGGGCACCTCAAGGAGGATGGCACCCAGGCTTGCCACAGGGCAGGTCCTGGGAAGATTTGGGCTTGGACCAAGGCGTATGGCAGGAACGAGTGAACTTGGGTCAGTGTGTGTTTTGTGGTGACCCGGCCCACGTCATTAAATTTTGTCCAAAGTATAGACAAGCCCGTTGGGCTGCCCAGCAGTCAAAAGGCAGCCGCAGTAGGGGTTGCAACTGCCCCTATTTTAAGGCCATGTGGAGAAGTGAGCGCGCGCGAACAGGACACTCCCAACCCACATGAGCCTAAGGCAGAGGTTGCAGGCCCGTGCCTAGTTAGCTGTCCAGAGACCGTCTGTGTTAGTGTCTCTTTAGGCACGTCCCTCACATGTGTGGCAGAAGAGTTAAAGGAGAGGATGTCAGTCGGGGCCAAAATGAAGAAAGAGAGCAAAGGACAGTTGATCTTGGTAGATGTAGAAGTTTTCAGGAGTAGAGTAGGGGCCCTTATAGACTCAGGGGCCACCCGTAGGTATATTAGCCGCAGAGCGCTGAAAAAGTTAAGGCTAGGATTAAAAGTCCAAAAGTTAGTAGACCCCATAGTCAATGTCCTCGCAGACAACCGCACGATGCGTGTTGAGGACTATGTAGAGGGAGTCCAGGCGTACTTTCGCCTAGAGAAGGATGGGAAGGTGGAGAAAGTTCTCCATTCCCTGACTCTCCTCGTACAGGATGACCTTCCTTTTGATGTAGTATTAGGAATGGATTGGGGAGAGGCAGCAGGGGCCACATTCCACTTGAGAGAGCATGAGTGTAGGCTCCCTAGTCCATCAGGCGAGGTCAAGACTGCCCGCCTGTTCCATGTGTCAGGTGTGGACAACACCTTGGCACATTGCTGTCTCAGTGCTCCCGCGCTCGTGCGACTAGTGAAAAAGGAACAGTTAGAGGACCAGGTCTTTGTAGTTTATGTTAGACCTGTCACTGAGGCCAAGAAAGAAGTCAGTTCTGCATATCCAACCATAGCCAGACTGCTGGAGGAATTCAAAGACTTGACTGAGTCGCTGACAGGAGTAGTGTCGCGACCCATCCAGCATAGAATAGAGATAGAGCCTGGCAGTAGGACTCCTAAGTGAGCAATCTACAGGATGTCCCCTAGAGAGTTAGAGGAGATTCGCAAGCAATTAGACGAGCTCCTTGAGAAAGGTTGGATCAGGCCCAGTTCGTGTCCTTTTGGAGCACCAGTTTTGTTTGTCCCAAAGAAGGAAGGAGAGTTTCGTATGTGTATAGACTATAGGGGTTTAAATGCGATTACTGTGAAGAATGTTGTGCCGCTGCCCAGGATAGACGATCTCCTAGATGGGGTGCAGGGTTGCAAGTACTTCTCTAAGATAGACTTGAAGTCTGGATACCATCAGATAGAAGTCCATCCTGATGATCAGTACAAGACTGCATTCCGGACTAGATATGGGCACTATGACTTTATAGTGATGCCCTTTGGACTAACCAACGCGCCAGCCACCTTTCAGCGTTGTATGAATGACCTGTTTAGACCATGGTTAGACAAGTTTGTGGTAGTCTACTTAGATGATATCTTAGTTTTTAGTAAGGCCCTCCAGGAGCATCAGGGTCATCTAAGGCAGGTCTTGGAGAAGTTGAGAGAGGCTAACTTCAAGATCAATCCAAAGAAGTGCGAGTGGGCCAAAACACAAGTCTTGTACTTGGGCCACGTATTAGACGGAGATGGCATTAAGCAAGAGGACAACAAGACAGCGGCGATTAGAGATTGGCCATCGCCCCGCATATTGACAGAGTTGCGGTCATTCTTAGGCCTAGCTAACTACTATAGAAAGTTCGTGAGGAACTTTTCTACTATCGCCGCTCCCCTGCTCAGGTTGCTTAAGAAAGAGGCAATCTGGCAATGGGATAAAGATTGTATGTCTGCGATAAAGAGATTAAAGCGCGCACTAACAGAGTACCCTGTCCTCAAAGTAACAGATCCGTCTTTACCATTTGTCGTCACCACGGACGCAAGTCAGTATGGGATAGGCGTCGTGTTGCGGCAGGATGACGGCAATGGCTATAGACCCGTAGAGTTCATGTCCGTGAGGATGCCCTCAGAGAAGGTAGCCACCTCTACGTACAAGAGAGAACTCTACGCTCTCAGGCAGGCTCTAGACCACTGGAAGCATTACCTGCTTGGGAGACACTTCAAAGTGTATTCTGATCATGAAACACTTAGATGGTTAAAAACTCAGGCCAAGATGACACCTAAGTTGACTAGGTGGGCCGTAGAGATAGACCAATATGACTTTGAGCTTAAGCCAGTGAAGGGCAAATACAACGTAGTTGCGGATGCTCTAAGTAGCAGATCATACTACTTTGGAGTTATAGTACACTATCTGGATATAGGGAGAGACCTGCAAGAGAAAGTGAAGCAAGCATATGCACAGGACCCTATCTATAGCGACCTCCTAAAGAGAGTTAGAGAGGCCCCAGAGACTGAGCCAGATTACCGCACTATAGAGGGATTACTGTTTGAGAAGACTAATGTATTTGACCGCCTGTGCGTTCCCAACAACGAAGAGACTCGTAGTTTGATCCTTGGGGAATGCCACGATACTGAGGGACATTTCGGTTGGCAAAAGACATTAGCCAATCTGATGCGCGCGTACACCTGGCCAGGGATGAAGAATGACTGCATAGAGTATGTCCGCAGTTGTAAAGTGTGCCAGAGGAATAAGACTACTACACGCGCGCCCCTATGTCTTCTCAGACCCTTGCCTATTCTTGATCAGTCGGGAGACTCAGTGTCCATAGACTTCATGGACACCCAAGTCAAAAGCAGACATGGCAAAAGCCAAGTTATGGTCATAGTTGACCGATTTAGTAAGTATGCAGTTTTTGTTCCGTTGCCTGCAGAGGCACGCACAGATTTAGTGATACAGAAGTTCTTTGACTTTTGGGTTAGTGAGAATGGAATCCCATTGTCAATAGTTAGCGATAGAGACAGTCATTTCACCAGCCAGAACTGGCTAGCACGAACTCATGAGAGTCTACGGATCTAAGCTATTGATGTCGTCTGGCCGCCATCCAGAGACAAACGGTCAGACAGAACAGATGAATAAGATCCTATAGCAAGTTCTGCGCATGTACATTAGACCCGATCAGATCAACTGGGACGAGATGTTGCCCAAAGTAGCTAGCGCATACAACAACACCGTGCATTTGTCCACCTGTCGCACTCCCAATGAGTTGCACAAATCCTTTAGGTCGCGCAGACCATTCGAAGGACTGAACCGGGATCAGATTCACAGACTACCGCCCGGTACCAGGGAGTTTGCGATACAGCATGAGAAAGAATTAGCAACTGTTGTTGAGAACCTCAGGAAGGCTCAACATAGAATGATAGAGCAGGCTAATAAGCATCGCCGCCCGTTGCAGTTTCAGATAGGCGACTTAGTCTGGGTCAAGGCTAAAGAGTTTGCACCTGAGGAAAATATCTCGCAGAAGTTACTGCCTGCATATAGAGGACCGTGGCCGGTTCTAGAAGTCAAGGGCGGAGAGGATGGACTGTCCTACACTATAGAGATTCCAGCGCACCTCCTCACCTACCCTGTGTTCCACGCTTGAAAACTGTTGCCGTGTGTCACAAGTCAACAGTTCCCTTCAAGAAGATCCATGATCCCCCCGGATATGGATGGAAGCTGTGACATTGACGGCATTGTAGATGAAGATGTCTTTAGAACAGGAGGTAGAGGTCGTCCACAGAAACAGTACAAGGTCCGGTTTGCTTATCAGGAATCGGAGGACGACCGCTGGTTCACTAGGACAAGAGTTCTAGAAACAGCTCCCGACATAGTCAAAGCCTATGAGCGTGACAGGAAGGGTGAAGGTCCTGCCTTGGACTGAAATCTTCTCGGAGGACCTCGAATTTAGGACGGCGGGAGTGAAACGGTTTTTTCACCTTTCAGCAGTACCTAGGGCTTGATCCCTAGACCTCGTCCTACCCATGTACAGTACCCGTGTAGACCCCGAGAGTTGAACCTGTGATCTGTATATTCATAGACAGTTGGTAGGTCTGGCATAGGTCTATTGGTAGCAGGGGTTCGATCTGTAGATCTGTAGAGTAGAAGTCTTAGCGAGTTCCAGAAGTCTAGATGTAGTCCTTCTAAAAGGTCGGCAAGTGGTCAAGTGGCGAGTCAAGTGGTGGACTAAACTGCAGTGCAATTGCAGTACGACTACGGTAGGTTAGCAGTGAGTCCACAGTCCGTCAACGGTAAGGTCCAGTCAGTCCCAGTCCGGTCCAGCAAGTACCACGGGGGACTGTGAGCACTATGGGCCGATGGCAAAGGGTGGACCAACGAGTTTCCGAAGTATAAATCAAGAGACAACACCCTTTCATTCATTCTTGCGTGAGCCATGCGGAAGCGTTGTCACAACGACTTGTGCAAGGAGGTCTGCAGTGAGCCCGGAGGACGCAGTGGGCGAGAGAGAAGGAGCTTAGTATAGCGATAGGGTAGAGGCAGCCATAGCTGTCATAGCTGTCATAGCTGTAGTTAGTGTGAAGTGTGTATGTGTATGTGCGAGTGTTCAGAGTTACGCGTGTGGGATATCCAGGGTGATCCGGTATGTGTGAACAGTGAGTTGTTTGGGCGCTGAGGCGCCATAGCCAATTGAAAGTGAACTTGTATCTGGAAGCCATATCTCTGAGTTTTGAGTGGGCGCATGTCGCCAGTTTGCTGCGCTGCTGTTTACATGCATGAAAAGTGTGAATAAAAACGAGTCTGATTGCAACGACCACGTTTTCAACACTGCTATTTTTGGCGATTTTTCATTTTTTCTTGGGATATGTAATGAACCCAGTCTGTAGGATACTCATCAGATGTCCAAGTACAAGGTAACTCAACGTTGAACAATGTTGCCAATAATCATGAATGTGATCTCTAATATAATGTCTCGTTTCCAGTAGACGAAGAGAGGAGAGGGGGAAGAGAAATGCCAATCAATGGCCACAAAGATAGTAGTTCGACATTCCCTCTCCTGCTTCGGGCTTCCCCTCGCCTCTGTGTCAACAACAATGTGCAAAAACGAGCCTGACAGATCCTGATCACATCAAAGTGCCTCTTGGCACAGTTCTCCCTGAAGACGTTCAACAACCTACAGTATCGACATAACAACAGGTAAGTATCCCGTCTCTCTCTCTCTCTCTCTCTCTCAAGCATTCACAGTCCCGATCTCCCTCCTTGTCGCGTCGAACTCAGCAATGTAGACAGTGTGGCCAATGCCACGTCAGCAAGTGAAGACAGAGTGGCATGCGCCACATCAGCAAGATTGAAGACAGCGTAGGCCTTGCGCCACGTGAGCAGAGGCTGGCGTCGAAGTAGGAAGGCACCAACGTGCAGCAGCAGTCTCGCGTCGTCATCCACAGTGCCAACATACAGCCAGCATCCTGCTACCGTCAAACCAGCGTCCAGCCAGCGTCAAGTCAACATAGCAAGAGTGAATAATAATGAATATTGACTCCCTAGAGTTCGACCCTTAAGTAATGTTTGACGAGGCTGACCGACCTCAGGTCTCCCACCCACGGTGGCTTAGATTGACTCACAGCCGAGGGCCTGGATCACCTATAGTTGCAAACTTTCACTTGGTTCGAATGCTGACTTGGTATCTGCATACAAACAAGTGTGTGTGTCTGACCGGCAACCTGGGCTGGGCACACGCAGACTTTTACTCTTGGGCCGTTGGGCAGTTAGATCGAAGTCAACTGTCGAGCGCACAAGCCTTTTTCCTCCCCTTGGACTCCGCAGCTAGGTTACCAGTTGTCCACCCGGCGAACAGCTCCGGCAGACAACTCCGTCGGATATCCGGGACCGGAGTTGTTTGGGATCCCGGACAACTTGATTTTTAACTCAAATAATAGGAGAAAAAAAAAAAAAAAAGTTTGGATCACACCTAACGTTTGGAATAGGCAACTTTAGCAGTTCTCGAAACAGGGCAAAAACAAAAAGCAGCTGCTAAATCTGCATTCCCGCCACTTTAAAAAAACGGCCACAGTTGCAACCTCCCGCTAAACTTGCATATTCTGAAACTCAAACGATAACATCAGCGCCACTTCGTCTTTTCTGCCTATTTCAAACTAAAAAGGTGACTAAGGAGCAGTTTCCCCCTTTTTTTTAATCAATCAATCAATCGATTCAATGAATGAATCGATTTCATTCATTGTTTTAATCGAATCTCGATCTTGATTCGATTCAATCAACTAATCGAATTGATTCATTTATTGAATCGATCGATTCATGGATGGATTAATTGATTGATTGATTAATTGATTTAAAAGAAAAGATTAAAGTTAAAAAAACAGAAAGCCCTTTGCTACGGCGCGATGACGGAGGAGGAGGAAGAGGAGGAAGAGGAGGAAGAGGAGGAGGAGGAGGAGGAGGAGGAGGGTAGCGGACGAGGAGGAGGAGGTCCTCCTCCCTCATGGCGACGTTGTCCTCCTCCTCCTCCTCCTCGACTTTCTCCTCCTTGTCTTCCTCCTCCTCCTCCTCCTCTTCCTGCTCTTCCTCCTCTTCCTCCTCTTCGTCCTCCTCTTTTTGCGTCCTCCTCCTCTCTGCTTTCCCCTTTTTGCTTTGGCTCAAAGCGCGATGGCGGAGGAGGAGGTAGAGGAGGAGGAAGAGGAAAAGAAGAAGAAGAAGAAGAAGAAGAAGAAGAAGAAGAAGAAGAAGAAGAGGAGGAGGAGGAGGAGGAGGAGGAGGAGGAGGACGACGATGACGAGGAGAAGAAGAAAAAAAA
>BFEA01000626.1:474433-488686 GCA_003427395.1 Chara braunii | reverse complement strand
GGAGGATAATATGAGACAAGATTACATTGCATCATCTGGTTTAAAGACTGGACTAAGATGGGTACATCAATACCGTCGCGCTCCCCCTTGGACTTCCCCGAACCCTTTTTCGCCTTATGGTCTATCAATGGTGGATCTCCTTGATATGGACTGGAGTGAGGGAGAGATAGGCACAGCGAAGGCTGCAACTGCAGGAAGAAGGGGGCTAGATGGTCATATAGTTCGGGCGTCCAGCAGCGGGGCTGAAGAGACATTTTTTTCCTCCCTAGTTGAGTGTTCACCCACCTTCTCAATCAATCATCTGTCTCGATGGCAATCAATGTTGGTAGGTTGGAAAATGGTCAGCAACAACTCAGTGCGATTGAAATGATTTTTGTGTAAGGGACGCTGAACCCGATTTCAAGCAGGTGTTGCTCCCCACCAATTGATGGAGCCTTCCTGGGGGAGATAGAGGTGTTTGCCCGTACCAGCACCCCTAACTCTCATACGGACAGTCTCAATAATAAGACTCCATATCGGGTCATTCGCGTAGCCTTTACGAATCTGTTTTTAATGTCATTCCCAATATCGAGATAGGAAACAATAGTTTCAAAGAAATCGGCGCGCTTGGACAATGCATCCGCCACCACATTGCACTTTCCTCTGATTGTCTTTAGTTCGAAGTGAAACATATCAATGAAAGCGGACCAGTTACTAACTTGTAAGAGAGTCTAGGTTGGGTTTTGGTCCACTTCAGGGTAGAGTGGTCCAAATAGACAATGAAGTGTCTCCCTAGCAACTAGTGTTTCCAAGTGTCCAGTGCAGCAACCAAGGCATACAATTTCCTTTCGTAAGTGGAGTTGGTCACTTTCTCATATGGCAACCTTCTTGACATAAATTCGATGAGTCTATATCCCTTACCATTGTCCTGTTCTGGCACAACCCCAATTTCATACTGACTTACGTCAGTCGTGACAATAAAAGGGAGAGAAGGATCAACAATCTTTAAAACAAGGTAGTGATAGTGAGTCAGTACATGTTTCAACTTCTTGAACGAGGACTCACGCTCTTTGTCCCACAACCAAGGTTTTTCTTTTTTCAGTAGTCTTCTCATAAGAGCAACTACCAAAGAGAAGTTTCTTACAAACTTCCTATAATAACTAGCAAGTCCTATGAAAGACCTGAGTTTTGTGACAGTCTGAGGTTGGGCCCAATCACGAATTGTTGTTATTTTCGTCTCTTCGGGCTTAAGTCCCTCTTCGTTTACTATATGCCTTAAGTACAAGACCTCAGGCTAACCAAACTCAGACTTCTTAGGGTTCAGTTTGAAGTTGCCTTCGTGCAACTTCTGTAGAATCATTCGTAGGTGTTTCTCGAGATCCTCAAATGTCTTGCTATACACGAGGATATCATCGAGGTAGACAACTACGAACTAATTCAACCATTGACAAAATAATTCATTCATAGACCTTTGAAAGGTGGCAGGAGCATTAGTCAATCCGAAAGGCATAACCGCAAACTCGTAGTGACCATACCTGGTCCGAAAAACTTTCTTGTGTTAATCCTCAAGAGCCACCTCGATTTGGTGGTACCCTGATTTGAGATCAATCTTACTAAAATACTTGCATCCCTGCAATTAATCCAACAAGTCGTCAATGCGTGGAAGTGGTTTCGCGTTTTTTACTGTGACGGCATTCAACCCACAATAATCAATACATAATTGAAGTTCGTCTTTCTTTTGATCATGAATAAAACAATAGCACCATAAGGAAATGAGTTGGGGCGAATTCATCATTTTTCAGTTAGTTCTTGCAATTGTTTCTTGAGTTTCTCAAATTCCCTAGGAGACATATGATAGATGTGACCCTTAAGAATCTTACTTTCAGGAATAATCTCGATTGCGTGCTTAATAGCACGCTCAATGATTCTCGTTGGCTCAGTCTGCAAGTCCTTATATTTGAGAAATAGTTTCTTAATAAAAAGATAATAGGATGAGGAACATCCACCTACTCCTTTATTGAGCATCATCATCACATCCTGATTTAACCTCTTCTTTGAGATCATTGATCTGAAAGTTAGATACCTCGTACAACAAAAAGACAAGGTTGAGTTAGAGTCAGACCTATGATACAACTTAATTGCTTTTAGTGCGGATTTTTGTCCTTTAACTTCACAATCTTCTCTTTGAATTTGACTTCTGGGTCGGCTTTCTCAATTATGAAGGGTACTTCATGCAATATATTTTTTTCTTCCTTAGTCATGAAGATCAACGTATTGAGAGATAGTGATCGTGTTGTTGTTTGCCAACATAGACGTGATAAGTCGTGACAAGTCCTTTACCTTCATTCCCAGATGCAATTTATGAATTACCTTCTTTGAGATATAGAACCGCGTCGATCCTAAATCTAACAGAGCACCTACTCGTGTGTGTGCAACCTCAGTGTCCGTGATCATCAACTCACCCTTAGACTTCACTTTCTTAGCCCACAAACTTCTTTTTATGAGAACATTTTCGAGTTCGTCAAGGGAATTGTCTAGTGAGACAAAACATAAAATTGTATTTGGGTGTTATAGACAAGGGGCCAAAGAAGAGTCATCCTCTGTCATATGAGGCGACGGGTTGAAAGGGGTGATCAGTGTCTTACATTTGTCTGAACTCCTCAACTCAGTACGAGCAGATGCTACGCCTACTCGCTGCTCCCTTTTGGGTTGCGAATGAGAGGGCATCAATGTTGCACCATGTTATAATGTGCCTTGTAGTGTCAAACTTAAGGCATCATCGATTATTTATTCGTTGTTGTCATTCTTCTTTTGGCAGCCCCATCTTTTCCCACAGTTTTTCGGCTGCAATGTCGGGGTGTTCAAGGAAGGAACGTGGTCTCTTCTTCCTACTCCACAAACAGGTACCTCCCTTGTTAGTCGGCACGGCAGTGACGTCACCCTTTTATGACTCACTATTGCCACTAACTCCACCCGTGACAGTGACTTCTCCACCGTGTTGTTGTCAAAGATAACGAGCATGTGGTCTTGTCGCTTTTGCCTCCGCATGACCTGCTTTCCATACCCGGCAACCGGACCACTCTTTACCACTAACGTGTAGGTTTCTTTTACTTGCGTCATCATTTGTTCATGTTGGAGCACAAACTCACAAAATTTCTTATAATTGTACTTACCATTTGGACTTGGCCACGAGCTGTCCGCGAGTCGGCTCGGGCAATGTGCTTGAGTAAATATAAAGAACCTGGTTGTTTTGCAAGTTCAACCCAGATACCTGCAAAAGACAATCCACTTCACAGGACAATGCATCCACAAAGGACCAACGTTTCTGATTGATCGTGGTGAGTTCATCAAAGGTCTTATTGACCGTTGTCTTATCAAGAAATTTCCCCTTAATCTTTTGGAGAAACTGTTTGAGAATCAATGTTTTCGCCCACTTACCAATATCGTCGAAACCAACGGCGTTGACCTCTGACAAGATTCATTCATTGGCCACTTCTCCCAGGAAAGATGTGAAGAATGTTACATGACTCTCAGGTTCCACAACAGTGGTGTTGCAATAAGTCTGGATTTCGACTTATCCACAACATCATATTTTATCCTTTTTTGTTGTTGTATGTGAAAGGCAATTTCATTTTTACCTTTTTTTTTTTTTTCGACATCTCATTTTTCTTGGTCGGTTTTTTAGCGGCGGACTTTTCTCTCTTCTCCGCCGGTTTCTTGGAACTTTCGGGAGTTTCCAGCGTCTCTCTTTCCATTGCATCCTTCATGAATTTTTTTCTTTCTTCATTTTTTTCTTCCCCCTTAGCCTCCTCCTCAATCACCAGCTTGTCTTTCCCTTTAACGAGTCTAGTCATTGTCACAATTGCGACGGTATTACTGTCAATCTTCATCTTAAGGTGGGCGAGATAATCGATCATCGTGTTCAAAGCGGATGCAAGGTCGGATTCTGCTCCTTCAATATGAAAGTTCTATTTGATTTCATCAACTTTCTTTTCTTGTTGTTCGTTCTATATCCTCATCCTTCGATATTCTTCTATATTTCGTTTCTTTGCACTCAAAGTTTCTTCCAATTGCTTAATGTTTCTCATCGTGATCTCTTCAGACATTTCTGGTTCTTTCTTTTCTTCACTTCTTTCTCTCATAGATGCAAGGTCGGATTTCGCTCCTTCAATATGAAACTTCTGTTTGATTTCATCAACTTTGCTTTCTTGTTGTTCTTTCTATATCCTCATCCTCCAGTATTCTTCTATATTTTGTTTCTCTGCACTCAAGGTTTCTTCCAATTGTTTTATGTTTCTCATCGTGATCTTTTCAAACATTTCTGGTTCTTTCTCTTGTTCGTTTTTTTTTCCCACACAGTAATTTGCGGATCAAGGTACCATAGAGTAATTCAGACGACGCTATGCGTATCAAATGCCTTAGATAAACCGTCGTTTGGATTGATGCGACTCTGTGTTTTCGATTACCTGAGCAAGGATGTTTTGTACTTGAACACAACCGCTAAGTCGTCAAGACAATGTCATGTTACGCTACTGCTAGGAAAAAACTTAGATTAGGAAGAGACATTTGTCTTTTATCAAAAGATTCCTGTAAGGAAAGTCGTATGCATTTCTATTTAACTAAGTGTTAAAGTTTGTCATTCTGAGATTAACTATTTGAGCTTATCTATGAAATTCATCCATTTGCGTTACAAATTCATTTAAGTAAACCTATTTAATGTAAACTTATGTAAGACTATGTATTTTATGATATCACTCCAAAGCTGATTAATTTATGACAAGCCACATAAACTATTTATCTACCTGATTGTTTTTATTTAATATTTCCTCTTAATTTATTTCTATAAGCTAATTCAATCTGAATCATTCATTATATATATTTCCTTTTGAATCTATGTGCTTGGGTTGGTCTTCTGAAAAGGGGTAGAAATGTTACACAAAATTCACATCCGATGCGAATTCGAAAGTGAATGGAGTGTCGGGATCTCTGGCCCCAATACTCTCCCCAAATCACAGCGACTCGGCGGGTCCTCAGTTGCATGTCCGCTGGTTGGTCCGAGAACGTTTCTGCTGCTTCCAACCTCTCTCTCTCTCGCCATATCTCCTTTATGCGTTTGTCTCTCCTTGTTCGTTTCCCCTCACCCGTCTCGCCCGGTTGTGCTCTCGACTCTATCCAGCGGATCTCCTGTAGTGGAGTTTCGACTCTCGTCTCTCTCGCCGCCGGGGGCGGCTCCAAAGATAGCTCGGCGGATGTGGACGCCCCAATATTAGGGTGCTCCTGAGCATACGCCGCTAGATGCATGTCGATAACCGCACGAGCCCTCTTCCTCCAATACGCCTCTCGCTCTATCTCCTCCCTCTATCTCGACGAAAAGACTGTATCTGGAGGGGATGATTGAATCTCTCTGCGCTAGGGTTCCTTGCCAACCTCCGGGACCGACTTTGGGACTGGCTCAGATCCCTACTCTGGGACTGACATCTGAAAAAGGGTATCATGTCTAATCTTTATTACCCCCTCATTACCCCCTCAATATGTCGCTCGACCTGGACTCCCAGCTCCTCCTCTTGTTCTAGCCTTTGTCCTTCCTCCATCCGCACGTCCCCTGCCAGCTCACCACGATCAACGTCTGTTTGCGGTGTCCCCCACTGTGAGGCATCCAAGTGCGCCTCCAAACTCTGTAGAGACCCCCCTGGTGGTGTCGCCTCTCTCCTGCATGACGATCACTAAGGAGACTCTTGCAACTTTCCTTCAGTGTAGCACGAAAATGCCACTAGTTTGAGTCTGCACTCATGATATGCCTCTTGTTTTTGGGCAAGTCGCGATGGCCCCTCATGTCGATTAGCAAGCGTCTTTCGTCCCCCTCGAGTTGAGATGGTCTCCCTCTGCTCGGGATCTCTCTGTCTCCTGCTTCTGTGTCTCCTCTCAACTCTGGGATGTGGTCTGTCTGGCTCCAGCCGTCGAAATGCCTCCCTCATATGCACCCTACAATCCTCCCAGTCTCGTGCCATATCCCGGATCTGTCTGGCTAGGAGTCGCTCCGCTTTCCTGGTCCACAATGCCAGTGCTTGCAACCACTCCTCTCTCATGACACCCTGGTCATGCATGATCGTTCAAAGGCAGGGATAAACTCCTCTACGTTCCCCATCTCCAAACGGATTGGCAACCCGTCTGGCCCCACTCGTGAGGGTCTCAATCCCTGCATCCTCATCCTCCACCTCTTGCCAAGTCAAAGTCTCCATGTGGATCCGCATGATAGGCTCCTTAAATTGACCGACTCCTCTTATACGGTTCACCCTCTCTGTCTGGCATAATCTTGAAACTCATCCGGAACGAGCTCTTTGTCCCCATCGTCATATACCGGTGTGTGTTCTATCCGGAAATACCCACGCCGCTCGCCTCCACCAGATGCCCCCAACGGTCTCTGTTGTGGCCACGTCTCCCTCTCTCCTCTCAAAAGTCTGATTTACACAATAGACGAAGGAGACGATATGCACACAAAGTGGTAGCAAGCAAACAATTAGAGTCAATCAGGATCAAACAAACACACATCTAACCCATATATCCTAGATTCTCTACTCTCTTACGACTTGGCTAAGACACCTATTGTCCTGATAAGGTCTTATCGTAGGGAAATCAAAGCGCTTATCTTACCTCTTCTCGTGCCACGAACTTCTTCAACCTCGTTCCTGACACCCAATCCTTGCACTCCATCTCACTCAGCTCCTCGATCTGGTAGGCTTCCAACTCCCCCCATCGTACGATTCGATATGGCCCTAGCCATCGTTTATCGAACTTCCATGACCACTGCTTCTATAAAGAGGAGTCATACAACAATACAACATCTCCCACTTCCAAGGGCTCCTTCCATACACATGTCATCTGATCCCAACAAGCCTTGTTGTCTATATGGCTCCTCTCCACCTGATTGGACACTTCTTAGATCCTTTCTTCAACTGCGTCCACCTGTTGTTCCCGAATATCAAGGAACTCCTCAAAAGACAGGTTGGTCTCCACATCCTGACGCCTCCAAGTCTTCAAGAAGCTCTCAATTAGGAAGGTTGCATGCCTCTCGTACCATAATGTGGCAGTTGTGTACTAAGTCGTCCTCTTTACAGTGACATTCTCGACGAAGAAAGTCGCCCTTAAAAGCTTCGGCCATTTGTTGGGTCTACCTTCGTTCAATTTGGCAAGGAGGTTCGTAATGGTACTATACTCCCCTTTGCACTGACGCATTTGCTTGAGGATGTGAGGTTGTGGTATAGCTTGCTACCACGCCATACCCTGATAGCAACACTTGCACCTCGAAACAGGTAAACTTCGACCCCCTGTCTATTACAATTCCTTAACAAAGGGATAATGTAGATAATATTCCTCGATGCAGCTTACCAAAATCGCACCGGTCTTCGTACGGATGGTTCGGCCATGCACGAAGCCAGAGAGATTATCACGCGTATCGAAGATATAATGATAGCCATTATCCCCGAATGGCATGAACAGCAGGTCCAAATATACGATAACGCTCACTTTTATTTCCAACCTCGGATGCAGGGGTTCTGCCTGTCTCTGAGGCGACCTTTCTTAACAAGGTACACAAGATTGGCAATATTTGATGACCATTTCCAACATTCCATCCCAATGGTACAACTTACTTATCTTGTCATATGCGGCATTTATCCCTCGATGCCCACCTGTCATGCCATCCTCGATGCAGCTTACCAAAACCGCACCGGTCTTCGTATAGATGGTTTGCCCATGCACGAAGCGAGTGAGATTGTCACGCGTATCGAAGATATAATTATAACCATTATCCCCGAACGGCATGAAAAGCAGGTCCAGATATACGATAACGCTCACTTTTATTTCCAACCTTGGATGCAGGGGTTTTGCCTGTCTCTGAGGCGAACTTTCTTAACAAGGTACACAAGATTGACAGTACTTGATGACCATCTTCAACATTCCATCCCAGTGGTACAACTCACTTATCTTGTCATATGCGGCATTTATCCGTCGATGCCCACCTGTTATGCCATCATGCAAGGCTGCCATGACATCGATCTGTCGGTTCCTCCCACATACAATTCTCCTGGGGTTTCTCACTTGCCACTTTATAAAGAGATGATAATTTTTTACTAAGAAAAGATGCTTCATTTTACGAGTTTTCGCGCTCACGTCCCTGTACCTCATCTCACATGATAGGAGTAGTCTTAACTTTAGGTAGACACCATCATATTTTTCCGCATGAAACACTTCTTGGATCTCCTCCTCCTCAAACTCGTCATCCTCGCTTTCAGGCACTAAGTCCTCGCCTTCCGCCGGGTTCAATGAGCCTCTCCGATCAAACTTTTCTTACAAAAGCGTGTTAGTAAGGAGGTACATTCCTCCCATTAACTCTTCGTGCTTCTCTACCTAGGTAGGACCGTCTTTTATCGTGCTCACCTCGTCTGCCAGACTGTAAGTCCCTGCGAGCGCCAATTTCATCAACCATTGGACATCCTTGTCTCTCGATGGGTCTTCTTTTTCAAAAGACTTAAGGACCAAGTCCGCCTTTTGTTCATATCCCCTTGGAGCCAACCATATGGGGAAGCTAACATAACTTGACACTCGTAAGGACCATTCATTTATATGGAGCCGGACGTCTTCTTCTTGATCAAAAAACCCATCAACCCGCGGTCTGTCCTCAATCGTTTCCTCCTTCGACTTGTCCCGGCTGGTGCGGGTTAACCCATTTGCTCTATTCTTGTTTCAGAATTCTCTCGAACTCAAAATTGAGCATCCAAATATAGGTCAGCCACCTGTAATTTTTAAGGGAACAAGCAAGCGCAATTGGGTCTACCCTCAGTATAAACCTCCTGCCAAGGGTGTAATTTTTGAAGATTCTCAGGTAGTGGAGTACCGCGAGCGCCTCCTTCTTAAACTGAGAGTAGTTTCTCTCATTAGTATTTAGAGTTGGACTCTCAATTCTCAGCGACCTCTCCTTCCCTTCAATGTTAGCCTGAACCATGACTCCTCCCAAGGCAGTCGGCCCAGCGTCTGTCTCAATGATGAAAGGTCTAACTTTTGTGGCTTTATAGTCTGGCGCCTCCAACACTAAACTTCCTTTCTTAAACTCTTCCTTCATACCTTCTACAACATATTCCTGGTCTTCTCCCCAAACCCATTCCTGATCTTGACGCACCAACTTCCTTAAGTGTTCAGTTTTGGCGGTGAAGTTTTTGATTAAACTTCTCCAAAATCCGCACGTGCTGAGAAAACTTCTAACATCTCTTATTGAACAGAATGACACTGGGCACTGTCTTCCTTATGTCTGGTCGACGACCATTCTCATTGCAGACAAACCCCAAGATAGTAACTTCCTTCATGTAGTGCCTAAATTTCGGTCCACTCGCCATGAGGTTATGCTCTTCCAACAGACTCAAGACCTTATCAATATATTGGACATGCTTCCATACAAACCTTCTAACCCCTGACATAACTTCATCTTCTCCCTTCTCCTCTGACCTCTTTACTGCCAAGTCATCAATATATGGTTGGGTAATGTGTGGACTAATTGTCTGCATGACCCAAATTATATGCCTTTAGACCATCGCCACTACATTAGTCCATCCTTGCGAGGCTATATTCATATGGATCACCCCTCTTGGCGTATGCATCGCTGTCACCGCCTTGTCTGACAGATAAACAGAAAACAAGTCATACCCAAAATAAAGGTCTATAATTGAGATTATAGGTCACCCTAAGCATGATTCAGACAGTGTGTCTGCGTTTGGCAAACCTCTCACATCCCGTACTGTCACAACATTTAACCGTTGCAAATCTTGTACCCATCGTAGCGTCTCATTCGGCTTGACGAAACAAAACCACGGGGACGCATACGGTCCGCTGGAATAATCGACAATGTGTGTCTGGATCTTGCCATCCAGATAATCCACAACCTTCTTTCCCTTGTCAGGATTGGGGTATCACGCGTCCCGTAGGTTCCACGACTCATGAGGTACGGTGTGGATTCGGATCACAAAAAATTTGTGTCCATCCAACCTCTCTCATTGGTCGTCATCGATTGCATACGTGCAATGCCTCCTCTTCATCAGGTCTACCATTAAGACTCGGTCCTGGGGTGAAAGAAAACCAAGTTTGCCCACTATTAACATCCCTTTGTTCTCATCATTGATACGACATGGGATATCCGCGGTCCGTTCTCGCATTCGCCGTATCACCTCCCACTCTCGTTCATAATACTCCTCTTCATCTTCAGTAATAAGAACGGGAACATGGCAACACTTCTTGTCTATTGTCTTGTACCGCCTTTGGGAACCCTGCTTAAGTCGTCCCCTAAAAAATGTCAACTCGTAATCTGCGTCTGTGCCATTGCAGGGTCTCCTTCCTTTTTCGGAAGCCGGTATGTTAACTTCACTTCCCCTCCTTGGGGACTTTCCAGTACTTGTTCCCTCAAGGCCTTGATCATCGCAGGGTCCGCCATATAATATGCTAACATCATTTCCATTACTGCATTTATATTAGACAGGCTGAGTGACAATACCTCAGGCCTTTCCTCTTCCTCTAACTTTTCCAATAACCTTCGCCGCATTTCTTATCTATTGTTTTGTACCGCCTTTGGTAACCCTACTTAAGCCGTATCAACCCTCGCTCCCGTTCATAGTACGCCTCTTCATCTTTAGTAACATGAATGGGAACGGGGCGACACTTCTTATCTATTGTCTTGTACCGCCTTTGGGAACCCTGCTTAAGTCGTCCCCTAAAAAAGGTCAGCTTGCAGTTCGTGTCTGTGCCATTGCAGGGTTTTCTTCCCTTTTCGGAAGCCAGTAGGTTAGCTTCACTTCCCGTTCTTGGGGACTTCTCAGTACTTGTTCCCTCAAGGCCTTGATCGCCTCAGGGTCCGCCATATCTTATGTCGACACCATTTCCATACCCACATTTATATTAGTTCACTTCCTGTTCGGCAGACTAAGTGACAATACCTCAGACCTTTTCTCTTCCTCCGACTCGCTGCGCGTTCTCTGACTCTTCAATGGTGAACGAGCCATGGTTAGGCCGATTCCTCACATTTGAGGGCCCAATGTTCCGGCAATTGATAACCTCATAGTTTCCGCACATCGGATCACACAGAAGTAGGATCATCATCCCATCGGGCTTGTTAAAGACTAGAGTCTCAGTCTTGTATAAGAACGATCTGCCCAGAAGAATGGGATGATATACGTCGGGCATAACGAAAAAACATGTTCTCGCCTTCACCTTGCCAACTTCGACGACCAGATTTAAGACCGTCCCAAAGAACACCGCCTTACAATTGGCTCCATGTAGGATGCTACAATCCAAGTGGTCTATATCCATGCCTAACCCAATTGCATCCCTTTCCCTGATGATGTTAATCTCCGCTCCCGTATCCACCATCGCGATAGACTTCAACCCTTTTACCATAAGGTCCACCAAGCCACATGCAACGCATTTCCAATCCATATTGGTCCCCGTCTCCGCCCACTCCGCTTCCTTGGATAGTATGGTACTCAAGTGGACATTGGGCACTAACCTCCTCGAGAGCCGCCCCTTTAATCCATCACGAAGCCTTGGAGCGGGCGCCAAGATATCCTTCAGGTTTATAAGGTTATTGTGACCTTCCAACAACATGTCCATCATCCTTTCTACATCAAATCCTTCTTCTAGTCGAACCGCATACTTCTTCTTTGGTGCGCTATCGCGCAAAATCGGTCCGACCTCCTCCTAAACTCCTCTTTTTTTGGCCTTTTGCTCCGCTCGTCTATCTTCCTCCTGGTGGAGCGTCTTCCTCGTCTTCATCATCATCCCCTTCCGAAATTTCTGTGACCTTTTCCCTCCATTCCGGCTCAGGCTCCTTCCGAGAAGGTTTCTGGCTAGGGTTTGCCTTGTTCTGGGCCTGGGTCCGAGCCGCTCGAGGTACCCTACCATGTGAAGTTGGCGGTCTGAAGGTGACGTAGGCGTTGAACTCGCCGTCGCAACCCTCGGATACCCCTACTGAGCAGACACTGACTCAGGGCCAGATTCATAGAGGAAGTCCTTAGGAATATTGGTCGTCCACACATTCGCTTCCTCTCATATATCTACCAGTTTCTGCTGGTATCTTCCCATCTTTCCCCACAAGTCTTCCATCCTGTCCAGGAGAATCGATGCAGGCTCCCGCATTTCCATATTTTCATCATCTGACTCGAGGACTATAGGCTCCTCCATAATCATTCCAGCCGGCAGCCTCAGAGTCACCTCCTTGCCACTTTTTATTTTTTCCACGCTTTTGGATGAAGCTTCCTTCTCCTGCCATAACCTGAACATTCGTGGTGGTGTAGGTTGCTTTGCTGCTTGCCTAAGGGTTTCCTTTCTCGTGTCGCCCAAAATATTCGGGTCGATATAGTTCTCATGCTTGTCGTATATGTCACCATCCAAATTTGAGAATATCAACCCGTCATTCTCATCTTCTCGTCGTAATTGGCAAAAGTGCAAGGTATGACATATTTGGTCGCAATGCCTACACATAGCGTTTCGCTAGTTAAAGCGTGCTCATCCATATCCTTGACCCTCTTCTTGATCATCTTGCCCACCTGGGCTTTAATTACTCTAGCCGTTTCATCTGACGCCTCGGCCTCCACCATTCATGCTTCGTCCTCGACCGCTGCCGCCGCCTCGAACCCCTTGGCCTCTGCCCTCATTCCCTTGGTTACCTTGCACCTGGTTCCCTCCTCCCGTCACGCTAGCTTGCGAAGCTTGTTGTGCGGGGGTTTGAGTTGGGGCCATGGGTTGGCCCTGGGCCGATGGGAAACTCGACGGCATTGTACTTGCTTGTGGCCCAGAATAAAGCACCATTTGGCCAGCTGGAACTTGACCACTCACCCCCCATGGCACATAGGGGTTATACACGGGTCAAGGTCCCATTGGAACTTAGGATTGCCATTGTCTATATGACTGTGGCCCTACTTGCGAAGGTCCCGCCCCACTTGACGGCGCTGCCACATCCGGCTGGGCCAACGCTAGCGCTTGAGGTACCTGCCCCTTTCCTGTGAGGCGTTGGAGCCCTGACTCCACATCGTCATAACCCTCTTGCACGACCTCCTCCAGAACCGACTCTTTCCCTTTTCCTAAGTCGGTGGTCAGCACTTTCCTTTCTGCCACGTTGTCCTTTCCATATCTCAGCTGAGCGAGCACATCCGTAATGATCCATTTTACTACTGCAGTCCTCGTAATGGCCGCTTCTCGCTCCTTTCGCTTTTGCCTATGCTGGCGCATCTGAAACTGATAAACTTGGTCCAAATCACCTTCCTCTATCCCCCATGCTATCGTGGCTCATGTGAGCTTTTCACCAATCTCATCGCGACTTGTCAACTCTTGTGCCTCTGAAGCATTGAAGAGCCCGAAAAAAATACCGCACTGCTCCTCTGAAATCGCAGGGACTTTCTTGGCCTTCTTTTTGAATTCGACGGCGAGGGCATCGACAATTGTGTAATCATTCCTGCTCATCACCTCCAGGTCGGCCACAGTCAGTAGGCCATCCACTAGCTTAAACTTCCTTCGCATTCCATCCTTGAACCTGGTCCAACTTTCATGTGCGGTTGCAACAACCTTGTTTACGTCAGAGTGAAGTTCGTACCACACATACTTCAACACACGCTTGAATTTTACAGCATTTGGCAGTCCCACCATTGCTTGCTTAACCACCTCTACCCAATCGGAAACCCACTCACCCCTGAATAGAAAGGTGTCAACTGTGGGGATCTGACCCAGCGCCACAACCCGCTGATCAAAAGCCTCGACCAAATTGTCGACCGAGATTCCCACACCATCGGCGACGTTTTCGACCATCGCTACCCAATTTCGATTCAAAACTTCATGTTACAAGTGGACCCGCCGCAGCGAAGGACGATGACAAAAACATTTTGCGAAACACCCCGGCCATCAGTTGGACTCCATATGTACCCGTACCAGACGCTACCCAACTTTGCAAAATGCCCCGCCGATTGCCAAGTTTTCGTAGGCGCAACTGCAAAAGGCCAAGCGGATTTGCACACTCACTTGACAGGGCATAACACAAACATGTCAGCCCAAAAGGCCATTCCACTATGCATATCTCTGAAAGGGACATTTTGACATATATCTCAACTTACGGGGGTCTTTGGGAAGACCCCCCTCCCCACAAAAGAGGAGACTCTCTCTCTCTCTCTCTCTCTCTCTCTCTCTCTCTCTCTCTCTCTCTCTCTCTCTCTCTCTCTCTCTCTCTCTGTGTGTGTGTGTGTGTGT
>BFEA01000626.1:447135-473060 GCA_003427395.1 Chara braunii | reverse complement strand
ACACACATATACACACACACACACACACGCACACACACACACACATAAACACACACACACACACATAGAAACGCGCACACACACACACACGCTGTCGCACTTTTTCTAGTCGGGCCACTTTGGGCGACTAGAAAGTCAACAGGCTGTCGCGCATGATTTTGGATAATGCTTGCAATAAATAAAATAATTTAACTAAAGCAAATCCCTTCCCGTTGTGTGCGCCCGGTTTCGAGCAAGACCCTTCATTTACGGTCATCGCCGGTCCGCGGTCTTGAGAATTTTTTATTTTGATTCCGAACAGTAAAGATCATGGAATTAATAATTAGAAAATTCTGGTGTGTCATGCTTGCATTTATTTTGCCAATTTACTAACTTTGAGAATTGTGACAACACCATCATAAAGCATAATCATTAAGCAAGGTCAATGCAAAAACAATCCAGGACTGACTGACTCGAACGACAATAAGTGTAAATAAGGCAAGAATAAGAACTGATAGTAATCTCGGAGAGTACCCATGAAGAGAGCATGACCAGCACAAATCACGAGTCCTCACTCCCCCCTCTGGACCTCACACTCAATCTCTCATTTTCTTGTACGTCTCTTGTGCTTCGAGTCATGTTTCCGTACTCTCTGAGGTTGTGGCCTCTTAATGTAGAGTCACTTGAAGCCTGCTAGCTCTAAACACTTTCATCCAAGTTCCATGATACGGAAGTCAACCATAACACAAAATTCCTCCTATGGAGTAGGAAGGTATGGTTGAGAGAAAATCCCTCGTCTGAGATGTTGGAACTTTGAAGGTTCAGTCACCGCCTCGTAATCAATTACTGCAGGCGAGATATACCTCTTGGCTAGATCGACCAAGTCTTCCCAACTAGAGCCATCCGTGAGAATGAAGGGTATTAAAGGCTTGGGATAATCAGTGTAAAGCTTAGGTCTGAAGCTGGGGATCAATTTTATTTCGTTCTCATCAAACATTTTCTCTTTCTCTTTAAGGTACCTAGCTGCCAAGATTCAGACGAAGTCGAAGTACTCATGGGATTCTTTACCGTTCTTCAAGTAGACCCTCAGGTCATCAATGGTACCATTTGCAAACTCAGAATGAATAAAAAAAACGAACAGGTTCTCCCGTCTGGAACAAACTGCACTGATGTACCTATACCGGAAAACATCTTAAGAAGCAACCTTGTTGAGACTGACTAGGATAGTCTCCTGAATTGGAAAGGAGGTGATTGCCCTCATGTGCAAGGGAAGACAACGAGGAATCAAAATAGCAGTGATGCTTGACTCAAAATAGCTTGATAGTATTTTGGTCGAGTGTTGTTGATGTTGATATTATTTCTGTTAATTTTTAACCTGCCACTACTTACAATGCCCTGAACGATGAAAAAATGTTCACCCATACACTAATCTGTTGTTTACCGACTGTCAACCGTTTGTAAAAAGAGAGCTTGAATGATGAGTATCACTTGCTGATTTCGTTGTTGGAAAATATGAGAGGAAGGTGGGTAACCATTTCATCTAAGCATAGTCTTGGCCCGTTCAACCGTTTCTAGCATCGAGCCCATATTGTGTAACCAACCGTTATGATTATAAAAGTAGAATACGTATTCGATATAGATATTCCCCTCAACTTTGTTAATTGTGTTTTTCCTCAAGATTGACATGCCCGACGTAGTTAGCGACAACATGTTGTATGTCGCCTCTGCCTCCCAGACCTCCTGTTCGCATCTACCGAAACTACACCCGATCACCAACACCTCTGAGTCCTTCATGTTTCCCTTGTCCCTCACTCAGGACAACCCAACGAGTAGTAGAGGGAAAGGAAGGGGAGAGTTGCCTCGTGCAATCGGGTGGTTATTAAATGCTGATCTCGGAGCTTGTTGTGAAGGCATCTGCTGGCTAACGTTGGTTCAGGTGGTAGATGACGGTAATCAAACTATAACTGACCCTGACTGAAGATCAATGACTGCATATGAGACGACCAGCTCCTGTCATGTAACGACCATAGTCTGTTGATGGGTTACTAAAGGTTTAGGAGCAGGTTGGTAAAGGCCAGAATAAAGGTCAATCAGAACTTCCCCGTTTGCTGAAGCGGGGGCAACCTCTCCAGAAAAGATCAGGGGGAACTTCAGCGACACTCATGATTGGATCGTACGGAGGTCCCTTAACTCTCATTTGAAGGTCATTGGTCCACGCAGATAATGGAGAGAGATGCCAGGAAAATAAAATAAAATCAGTCGACCTCAGTTACCATTTTCCACTAACCCAAACCGCTAAGCACATGTTGAGATAGTCCGAGATCAGTTCTCGAAGTGGATTGCCCGCTCGAGCACTATGTCGGTTCCTTGTCGTATGATTAGAACAGAAAATGCATCAAGTCCAGCATGACTGCTCTCAGCAGTAGCCAATCTAGAGGATTTTTTGTTTATAAGCCATAAAGGACTCGCGCGAAAACTCACTTCTCGTTGCCCTGCCCTGGGCTTGGCGTCCAACCCGTGCTCATTGGAGCAGACCCGAAAGTACTGGGTCAGTCATATAGGGAAAGTCATTCTGAATGTGAGACGGATCTAGACATGGATTGTCCGATCTTGGCAAGGGACAAATCCCCTCTCAACTCAATAACTTGGGCACGACCCCCTCCCAGGGTGCTCAAATGTCTAACCAACGATCTGGGGCTTGTTTATATTTCGCAAGAGGTTTTGACTTAGTTAGACTTCGTCATGACTACACTTGCAATTTTTATCTTCAAGCGAGTATGGGCTGCTTATAAGCAAAATTTCCAGGCAACTGGGTACACCTGCGAACTACAAATAATTAAGGAGAATCACAAAGTCTTTTTTAATAAGTGGTATGTATTTGTGGTACGTCCTAACTGCGAAGCAAGCCTGCAACATCCCTTGTGACCTGCCTCTAGTCGTGTAGACTCCTAGTATCAGGAATAGGGGAAGACGAGACGCGGCAAGAGTTTGTGCCTTGACAAAGGAGCTCGTCTCGACGTCTCGTAACGGGTGGGTAATCTGTTATCGCCTCGATCTGATTAATCAATCTCTAACCGACACCCGATGCGTCGATCCCCACGAATACTAGTCCCCGTCAAGCAAGAATTTTACAATTATATAAGCTATTTCCTCAATTGTCGTTTCCTTTCCTTGCAGCTCATTACTCAGCCTCAACACTCAGAGAAAACATCCAAATTCATTGAGGGTGAGGTTAAGACTGATGATCTTGCCTGACGACCATGTACCCGTAAACTTGTAGAGGCGCCTCTGGGTTCACACGGCCAAGCCTGCGCTTACGTGCCCACGGTCATCCAGGTGGTCACAGATCAATACAATCGTACATTCGTACAACCGTCTCATTACAAACAGGTGTTGTTGCATACTCGTTCAATCGCGGGGAATGCCTGTTGTCTTGTACGGCCGCACGCTCATATGATTGCACAAACACCTAGTATTGGGGTTACAAGATTTCTTGAAGGAGTAAATCAAAACTCAGATAACGACTATATCTGGTTTAGAATGCTAGTTCTTACAAAACGGAGAGCCATCGTCTGGGCTACATAGGGAAATCCGAGACCATCACGCCAAACAGTGCTTAACTCATTTTGCTTCACGTCTCTTTGTTGCCATCCCCCTTGTCTTGCCCCTACAACTGCTAATTAGACGACATCATCCGAGTAGCAGGCATACACAGTCGACAATAACCAACAAGTATTAGCAGCTCATTAGTCGTTTAGTGTCTGGAAAAAGCCAAGTGAACGCACGTTGTGAGATACTCACATATAGCTCATAGTGATGGCATTTGACCACAGTGGACTTTGCGGGGTTCATCCAAGCAGTGGTCATGTCCAACAAGCTCACAATACTTTCCTCTTAACCACACTCCTATGTCTATCACACCGAGAGTTTCACTTTGAGAAAACGGCCATTACAAGTCATTACAGAGAATGAGAAGGGGGGGAGGTAGTGGTGCATAGCACCGACGAAACGCGGGCCAATCATGTTGCCAACAGTAAACATAACCAACAAACAACTCCGTTTACCGACGACATCCCAAACACAAAAACCGTAGATATCCCCCGCGCACCTCTAAAAAGACCCAACTCAGACCATGGGTAAGCTTCCCCTATAACCCTGCGAACAAATACCTATCCACTGTTAACCATACTATTACTGTGGGCTGCTCTGGTCCGCTCTGAGATTCCCCAATCCTCGTACAGTCCTCGTAAAGTCCTCGTAAAGCGGGTTCGAACTCGTTGGCAAGAGGATGAAGCTCGTGGTGGGTTGCCAGTCACAACCAGTAGGTTGTCGTCAACAGTTGGGGCTACGCGTGCCTCCAACACCTCTTACACACCCAATCATGCTACTGATGTCTCGGCGCGGGTACAAACAAGTCTCATCAATAGGCAGAAGCGTCGACCGAGCACGCCATATTAAGCCTAGTCCTTCTTGCGACACTCTTCTTACCAGTACGACAATTCCTCCTTCTTTCTCCCATCGGTTAATCAGGGCGATTCCCTAGGCTTTGTTACCTCTTGATAGCAGCGACCAGTGGAGATATGACATCTCTTGCTCATACTTACCCGTGCCAACTTTATACGCCCTTCCAACCCGCTGTAATCAAAGGAGAGGTCAGTGTCATATGGCGATCTGAACTGCACAACAACAAGGTCGACATCAATCTCAAGGAGCGTTAAGAGGAGTCTCCTTCCCTCTTGCACCTCTCGGTTGTAACCGCCTAGTAGTCTCCAATCCTGCAGTCGTCGATTGTAACTCGGGCGGTCTTGCACAGTCCCATCTCAGTGTTCCTTTTTCAGTCTCATTGTTCCAGTGACAGAGAGATCCGAGCCGCAAACCCAGTTGTTATCAGTGAAACAGGGAAATGCCCATCCAAGCATGTCGTCTCTCTTGCAGTTACTGTTGTCGCAAACACCTTCTTCCTTGTCTCTACTGCCCATGCATGGCTTCGCCTACTCACTCATATCTGGACTCATCCCTTGACATCCCCTCTCACGCGTCACCGCCCTCTCTTTTCTCTCTCTCGGCAACATGCTCGTCTAATCTCTCTCTCCATCGCTCTTGCACGTGCCCCTTCTCGACCGTCGACGCGCATTGACTTCTAAGCCCCTCCTCTTCCACTCTTGAGGTTTGCCGTCACACGTGTCACCTCTCATGTGCACACTGGTTGGCACGTTATCACGCTGGTCACACATGGAGTGCACAGATCATGTATATCAACCCTCCCCTCGTTTGTTCACTCAAGAAGAGTTGCATCGTCAAACACAGATCCAGAAGCACAAGCGCGCACTCCCACAACGACCAGGATGAAAAAGGAGACGCCCCCTCCTGGGTGCATGGAGGTGTCACTGAGCGAGCAGCGTCTTCCCCCTTCTTTTTCCCGTGACCGCCCGCCTGTTCCCACACGTTGACTTCTGTTCCTCCCCTCTCTCTCGTTCTAGATTGTGCCTCGTAGTCGCCCCCCCTTCGTTCTGTAACCGTCTTACCCTATCAGTCTTGTCGTCGTCGCGAGTTTGTCTCTGGGCCACTCTCTACAGGCTCGGTCGGCGGGCAATCCTTCCGCCACTGGTCCAGCCCATGCCAGGGCTGAGTCTCCGCATTCAAATCACTGGCGTCGCTCTCAGCTTCGATATCTCGATCCAAATGTTGTTGCTCCCGCTTCGGAGTATTGGTAGATGCCTCCGCCTCCAGGTAAGATATGGTCACCTTCACCTCGTCCGTGACCCCGTCCCTCTTGCATCTTCTCTCGGCCCAGTCCTTAGCCTCCGTGATCGCCAACTGCAGGCCCTGATCTGCCCTCATTTCTTCTTCTTTCCCCCTTCTATGTTTATCTCTAATCTTGCCTCTCAGTTACCGTGGCTATAGTCCAATCTGGTCGTCACTGTAGGCCTTTCTCCGGACATCCGCTCCCACCTCCAAAGGAACTCGAGGCACCTTGGCCTGTAGCCATACAGCCCACAGCTGTGCACCATGATCGGGCCCTTTTTAAGCAGACGATATACACTACCAGGCCACTGACACCCAAATAACAGTTGCTCGGCAGCTGCACACGCAGACTATCTGCCACACGTCCACACCGCCTAGTGCCCTCTCCTCGATTCACCAGTACTCGGTGTTAGTAAGACTGCTCATACCCAAATAGCCAAAGGCTAGTCCCCCTTTCCTCTTATAGGACCGCTGCACCTCGACCCCTGCACTTCAAATGAGGGATTCAAACATCATTTTTTACTTCTACATTTAAGGAAAATCACTTTTCAAAAGGAGAAGAGTAGGGAAAACTTTAAAATTAAAAGAAGGAAAAACGCGAGGCTGAATCCCAACGGTCTGCTCTTGTATGTAGTGACCTGAAAGCTCGACGGGATCCTTCTCTCAAAAGAGATCTACGAACTACCCTTGATGGGTACCCGCGTCCGATGGCAAGGAGGGGACTCATGACCTCCTATGAGGTGATGAGCCTCCTACCGACGCGGCCGCCGGTGCTTCAATTTTGTGGACCTGACATACCCTGCTCCCTGCCGGTCAGGCTCATGACGAGTGAATCGAGAAGGCAAGGTAGATTAAGCCACCCATAAACCATTATCGGCTTCGGAAATAGACCGTCCGCCCCCTCCTTCCTCTGGAATGACAGAGGGGAATAAAACTCGGAGGACAACTAATAATAACAATAATAATAATAATAATAATAATAATAATAATAATAATAATAATAATAATAATAACAACTGTAAAAAGAAGGAAAAACGACGCTTCAAAGTTCTCTTGCACCGTGACCTCACCAAGACTATCGGACGCCGAGGCGCTAGGACAACGATCCAAATCTAAGCACGGATCCGAAGCTCAACACTCAACCTTTTGCCCTTCCTTTCCTTTTTTCTTTGTTTTTCTTTGCATTTTACCCTTTTCTGACGGTGACCGTCACCACTGCACCTGCTCTAGACACGACTATGCGAACCTAGAGCGCAGTTGAGAAATCCGAGCCGGCTATTGCTATCTCATACCTGCACTCAGCCCAGATCAGGACCATTAGAGTTCGGCGTGTGCATAGTAGACCGTGCTACCCCCTTTTCTGTCGCGCTGGTAAAACCCGACGATCGCTTCATCTACAGGCTGGTCCGCTGTAGGGCAAAGCACTGAGCTTGTATAGTACCACTGGGATCCCAATAGCGGTGTCTGTCAATTCTGCAAGACCCAGCGGACTGGTACCGAACTTGCAGCAAAGGTATGCGGGCAGGCAGCCCACACGCAGAGGTGAGTGATCGAGTGCCTAGTACGCAACAGAGGGTCGGGACACCAAACCCCGACCCAGCGTCCCCGCTGGGCAAAACAGCACACTAGTTAGTATAAAGGAAACAACGATAGCAACATTCTCATTCATTCTTGCAGTGTGATTCATAAGGAAGTTCAAATGGCAATTTTGCCCCAAGTATTAGCTCATGCTCATCGCGTACGTCTTTTTTTTTCCCTTCCGCAGTGCTCTTTTCTGCGTAGTCCACAGTCGTTCCTTTTTCCTCTTTAGTAGTATACCCTTCTTTCTCGTGCAGTGCTACCCCAGTCCCGATCCCCATCTCCGCACGTCTCTTTTTTTTTTCGATTTTTCTTCACTATGCCTGAGGCACGTAGGGGACAAGGAAGGGGTAGAGGCGGAAGAGCAAGGAAGACTCGTGAGGAGTCGCCACCTCGCGCAAGGCGCGAGTACAGTTCAGAGGAGGAAGAGGGGGAAACCCGAGGATATGGCTACACAAAACCATACCCGCGCCACTCACTCGCTAGTTGGCATGAAAGAACTCCATCACTGACGAAGATGGATTACTTCGAGAAGAAATTTGAGGCGCGCTATGGCACCTCAAGTCTCTCCTCTCCCCCGTACTCCCCAGAGCACCCACTACTCCCACGACAAGCAGAGCCCTAGTGACTATACCGTCGCCTTTTATTCCATGTATCGTTTCTCCCTCTTCTCATCTTAATAACTGCACTCTTCTTTGCATCTTTTTTCTTCTCTCTTTACTTCAGATTGAGTTCATGGTCATTCTTTATATTTGTAGAAGCGCGATCTTCTCTCAAATTTCTGAATCTTTTCCTCTCAAATCTCCTGTTTATGTCACACTTTATAGCGTCCCGAGCTTGAGAGTTTGATTACCTTGAGGTCGGGGATGCAGCTTCCTTGTGAATCAGGCCGCTTGTTGGTCACCAAATAAATTTAAGAAGGATTTCTCATCTATTGCTGGCTTGACTTACCGATGAACTTTTTCAGCGAAGAAGTCACCTTGTTCCTTGTCTTGAAACTGATGCCAACGATATTGTCCAAATGATATTAACATTGAGGACACTCATTTTATCTGCCATGTTGGGGATAGAGTATACCAAACCCTTTTCCTGTTCTCTGGCCTGAGTGAGATGTCTTGTCAGCCTCTCAAGCATCCGAAGGGGATACCAAACCCCGTTTTTTTCCTCTGGTCTGAGCGAGGCGTATCCTCACTTCTCAAGCAAATAAAGGGGGATACCAAACCCCTTTTCTTTCCTCTGACCTTGAAGCTTTTGAGGTGTCTGCATAATCCTACAAAACAACAAGTCCCATAGTCCCTGCATACAGACTCCCTGACAAGCAGTCATCAATCAATAATTAAATAGAAATAAATAAATATAGAAACCTATAATAATATAACAAATAAACATGAACAGTTTTTCACACCTAAGAGTTATTGATTGCCTTGATTTTGGTCCACAACTGGCCAGGGATAGCAGACCTGCCGTCAGTCTGTCATACCTTGTTTGGCCCGCCTTAGACCATGACCAATCAGACCATATATCTTTACGACCCTTTTAACCTGCCTCCAGGTTAGGACCACCATACCCACTACTCGAGTATGGTAACGTTTTGGCACTCTCGCCAGGACACCCAGACTATAGCGGGTCTGGTCACCCTATGATAGTAGACCTCCCGTCGGCCCAACTGTCCCGTACTCGGATTTGACCACTACGGTCGGGGACCGGCTCACCCACCAGTTTTTGGCCTATGATGCTGGCTGCCCCACCCATATTTTTGAACGTGGGACCCGGTCTAACCACGGTTCCAGGCTCTGGCGAACCTCACTGGATTGCAACCACTTACTGCGGTAGGGTTCCAACTGACCCTTCTTGACCTCACAGACCAGACTCCCGGAGTCTTAGCCTCAGTCAACTACGGAATTCGACATTCGTGTCGGAGACCTGCCGACCCCACCAGATTGCAACCTACTGCGGTAAGGCTCTGGTTGACCCCGACAATCAATCCATCTTTAGGTTAGAGAAGAAAATTCGAAGCACAGACAACCAAACAAACATTTCATGCCCACAGTCAGACAATCCATGCCCACAGTCAGACAGTCCATACCCCAGATAGTGAAACAAATATTTCTCAAGAGATGTCCCTTCAGTCTCAAGGGGCACTGAAGAACAACAAACGACAGTCGACAATGCACCTCCTTGAGACCTCACTTTAGCCTGAGGAAATACAAAGTGCTGATCCAGAGAGCTCCCTTCCCTCATCTTAGAATACTCTCAAGAGACCTTCTGTCAACCTCAAGGAAGTTTAAAAATACTGACCCCAGAGAGGTCCCTTCCCTTATCTGGGACAATAGACAGACAACTCAGTCAAGAAACACGAAGTCCCCATGCCGACAACTCTCTGGTTAAGCAAGGTTGAACTTCTTTATGCATATTTTCTTGATAGCTCTCTTGGACAGACAACTTAGTCAAAAGACACGAAGTCCCTCCATTAGTAATTCTCTAGTCAGGCAGAGTTGAACTTTTTTTATGACCGTCATATTTTCTCCTCATTGTGAGATCAAAACTGATTACTCTTTTGATGTACCACAACCACGAGTTCTCTTATCTTAATATCACTGCAACTGCACTTTACAATTACTCCCCACCCAGGGATCTGATGCTCGTAGAACAAATGCGGCTCAATATTTATGACACTTTAATCTCATTGATTTCATCGCTTATAGAAACTAATAAAATCAGTTCAGATGCAAAAACGAATGCAAATCATATGAAAAGTCTCTCTCAAGTCCTCTGTTACGAAGTCTCACAAGCTGAGAATTGATATACTAAGTTGGCATTGCAAGAGTGATCAAGGTCTGCTTAAATTTTATGTCTTCAAGGTGACCCTTTGTCTCACTATACTTTTTTCAGTTTTCTGAAACAACTCTTTTACTAGATGGTTGACTCTTCTTTCCTTTCTTTGTGATAATTGTAGGGACTAAGTCAGGATCTCTGAAAATAAACTTACGAAGCTTTGATCCTGACACCATATCATGAAATTTTGAATCATCCATCTCTGATATCTCATAAACTTTGTCATCTGCTTCACTTGTAATTCTGTAGGGGCCGAGTCATCTGGGCTCCAATCGCTTAGTCCACCGAGTCTCAAGAGAATTGTCGAACAGGAGGAGAAGATCACCAACTTTTAGTTTTTATTTCCTTATATATTTCTTCTTGTTCTATCTCTCTTGTTCTGATAATGTGCTGGTTGTCATTCTTTCTGCAACATCCATTACTGCTTGATCAACCTCTGATATGTGTCTTATTCTAATCTGAAGAGGCTCTAAGATAGAATATTCTCTGTCACTCTCTTGACTTGACCATGTTCTTATTATACTCTCAATATGCAGAGTGACATACCGACCATACCAGAAAGTGAATGAAGTATAACCAGTAGTTCTCTTAACAGTGATGTTGTGCGGCTTTTAGTGTTTTCGGTCAGTTACTGACGTTCTCTTCACACCCTTTGGCAACGAATCTTTTAAAGTTTTATGACCCCTCCCGACAGGTGCATTTGCTGGAGGATGATAAGTAGTTACATATAGAATTCCGACACCCAGTTTGAGAGTGGTCCTTCTTACGATCTCATTTTTGAATTTAGATCCACTGTCTGAAACAAACTCTCTGATAAAAGAGTATTTGAGATAGACTTCCTCTATCCAGTCAGCCACTTATTCGGCTGCCTTTCTTTTCAGAGTCTTTGCTTCAACATATCCTGAAAATTTATCTCTCATGTTCAGTATATATCTCATACCTCCCTTGCCTAGGGGCATGGTGATGAGATCCACGTGGACTCGGTTACCTGAATCTACCAGAATAGTAGAAAATAAAGGTTCAATCAATCTCATTGTAGACCTTTTCTGACATACCATACATGACTTACAAAATATGTAAATCATATCTCTCATACCAGTCCAGAAGTAGAGTTTAATTGTCTTAGAGTAAGTTGCTTCAGCAGCCCTGTGACCACCAACAACCCCCTCATATAGAGCAACAATTATTTCTAGTTGTCTCTCTTTTCCACAGACAATTCTTAAGAAGAGAAACCTCCTTTGTTATCCACGAAGAGGTGCTTTCTTTTTCATCTGAACTTTTTTTTTTAATTTTTGCAGTAATATTTATTTAATCGTTCTCTTTTCATCTTCTTCTCAATCTTTTGATAAATTTCATCATATTCTTCAAAGATTAATGATATCTCTTTCTCTTTCTTTTCAACCTCTTCTTCATTGTTTGTACCAAAACTTTTTTCCAGTTCATGAGCAGCCACAACCGCTGCATTGACCTTAGCATACCAATCATTTTGTTTTTCCTCTTCTTCCTTTCCAAGAATTGACCCATAGATATAGGCATCAAGGATCACTCCCCAGTTGTCTCGGTCTTTAGGTCATAAGGTTCACTTATAGGAACTTGAATCCTTATAATCTTCATTGTTTTCCTCATTCAAGAAGTTATCAACATAAGCAGACTCTTCAATTGTCCCATTAATATCTTTATCTTCTTCTTCTCTCCATTCAATTCAACTTAGGTTATCTGCTCGTTTTTTTTCAGAAGGGTTTTTTTCCAGTTTAAAATCAAAAGTCAAGATAAAGGCAATCCACCTGCTTAACTTTGGATCCACTTATTAATGTTTTTTAATAGCACTAATCACAGCAGATGCATCAGTCCCAGGATGAATCTCCTTCCATGTACATAGTGTCTTAAGCACCGGTAGCAATGGATGATTGCGAGTAGTTCTTTCTACACTGGGCGTAACCTCTTTCTGTAGAGTTAAGAGTTCTACTCTTAAATCTAAGGGGTCTCTGTTTTCCATTCTCATCTTTCGGAATAAGCACACCACCAAGAGTTACTGGTCCCCCATCTGCCTCAATGATGAAGGGTCTTCCCTCGTCATCATCGTAGAAAGGCACCCCCAACATTACACCTCCATCTTTTAATTTTTCTTGTAAAGTTTCTGCAGCAATTTGTTTTTTCCAAGTCCAAGATAAGACACCCCCTTGTCTCATCATCTCTCTTAAAGGTTCTGCAAGGGTAGCAAAATGAGGAATGAAAATCCTCCAGAACCCACAGACACTAGAGAAGCTTCTGATGTCTGTCACTCGCGTGAGAAGCAGAGGGCAACTCAATTTTGTTTTTATCTTCATAGAGTCAGAGCTCCTACCTTTGAAGAAGCATATAAAGTTCAAGATAGTTACCTCTGCTTGAAAGAAAAGAGACTTTGGTCCACTTACAGGCAGGTTATATTTCTGAAGTCTCTCTAGGACCATCTTTACTCCTTCAGCATGTTCCTAGACAAACTTTCTGACTCCATCAACGATCAAATCTCATCTCTTACTATGGGTCATTTCACAAGATTATTATCAATATAAGAACAGGTTATCTCAGAAGAGATGTCTTGCATGACTTGGATCATATCCCTTTGAACCACCGCCGCATCATTGGTCCAACCCTAAGGTACCACACACATTTGAATGACGTCCCTCGGCGTGTGCATGGCAATCGTTGGTCGGTTAGTGAGATCAATGAGAAACTGATCATAGCCAGAATATAAATCAATTAAGGAATAAATGCATCGACCAACAAATAATCCAGAAAGGAGATCGCCATTAGGGAGACTACTTGCATCATGTACCGTTACAAAGTTGAGCTTCTAAAGCTTCTGTATCCATCTCAGTCTTTCCCCCGCTTTCCAAAAACAAAACCAGTGGTTAACATACAGACCATCAGCAGGTTCAGCAACATTGAAGATAATCTTCTTATTAAGATACTTTACTAACCTGCTTCTTCCTTTGGGGCATACTTGATCGGTCTATGATTTCATGGAATATGATAAACAGTCCAAATTTTTGTCATCTTGATCATATCCCGTCCAACCGCCCTCTCTCCTTATCATTAAAGGAGAATGCTCCAAAGAATTTTGGACACACTCTGAAGATATATTTTTTCTCTTTATGAAAGATAAATTAATATGACCCTACCTTCATTGTGTTAAATATGTCCTTAGTGATTTTGTTCCCCAATTTTGCAGATTTTCTTAATGCTTTAATAATTTTTCTTTTTTTCTCTAGTGCTTCATCATAATCATTTTCAATTAAGATTGTCATTGAATTTTTCTTTACCCGCTTGGGCTTGTATTTTTTTTTGACCCAGTTACTATTTTCCTAAAAAAAGATAAATTGATAACAATTTTAATTTCATTTGTCTGCCCTTAGAAGTTTCAACAACCTTCTTAAATGCTTCAATTTTCTCATCTTCATCTTTGAGTTTGTTAAGAATTTTCATCATCTTTGAAATCTGATTGATATCAACTGAGACTTCCTCTTTGACTTCTTGCTTGTCTTTTTCTTTTATTTCCTTATCTTCTTAACAAATTTTTCCCTTCTGATCGAGTTAATTGATACCTTATGCTTATGATGATGGGAAGTGCAGACCATAAAGGTCTGCTCCTGTGCAGTCTCCGAATCTTGCAAACCAATCCAGGACGACCCTTCATGACCGAAGAACTAAACAACTTTCATCTTGTGTAAGAACGGAGTACCCAGAATACAATCATGGTCTAAGTTTGGTACCACGGACCCCAATAGTACTGACATCATCCCAACCTTGATGGGAAGGTTGTCAATAAATCCTGCCACGAAAAATTATCCAGCAATATTACTTAGTACTTGCCTCGTGGGCCTATCAATAGTTAGGTCACAAACTTTTATTGCCTTCTGAGACATAAGTATCATTTCCGCCCCATAATCTACTAAGGCTCGGATTTTCACCTGACTAATATAGATAGTTAGATACCCACAACCCATTGTTGCGAATCTCATCTTACATTCAGGTAAGGTCGTGTTGACTTGGCTAGGAAGACTGATCCCAGGTAATTAACTTTCATCATTTTTTTTTCAATTAACTTCTTGAGTTCCTCTCTCAACTTTGGTGCTAACGTCATTGTCTCTTTGAAAGACAAAGTCACTTCTGTTTTTTCTAACATTTTTGTAATTAATTCTGTAATTACAGTTCCATCTTTCAACTCACTCTTGAGGATAAATTTTATCTTCTTCCGTTGCTCACTCTTTTTAAATTGAGAGTCTGGTTCTTGATCATCAAGAATGTCAATTAGAGTTTCTTCGGTCTTTCTTCTCTTCTTTTCCTCTATCATTTGAGGTGTGAAACGTGCTTGAAAAATCCTCACTTCTCCAATCATCACATTGGGTTTCATAACAAGTTCCGGTGGTAAATCACCATCAAAAGACATCATGTTGGTTGAACAGGCGGGCTCACTAGGTGAAAAATGTTACTAACTCATATGAAATTTAAGAATCAGAACTCCCTCCTAACGAAAGTTTGTTTGGAGAGGCCTCATCAGACATATTTTCTATTAAAGTGAGAAACTGTAGTGGTAATTCGATCAATGAAAGAGGATCATCAATTTTTTGCATAAGTTCTTCAGACAGTTCACCAATGAGGAAGTGAACACTCACATTGGTCTTTCTCTTCTTCTTTTCTTCATATTTTTTTCATGTTTAGGGGAAGTCTCATACCTCCAGGATGTCTGAAATCGAGTTTGTTCCATGAACTGTCACAAACATGACCCATTGCATTTTTCTTAGCCACCCCATTTTTCACATTCTCTTCTAGAGGTTTACAATATGTGGTAGTATGACCTTCTTGACCACAGTAATAACAAACAAAATTTTTCATTGGGCGATCATCATATTTCCTTCTCTCTCTGTTCTCTTTTCCACAATTCCCTTCATTCTTTGTCGATATGGAGGAATCCTCTCTCTTACCATAAGCACCATCATCATCATTTTCTTCTTCTTCATCTTCACTTTCAGCTTTCTTCTTCCTTTTTTTATCCACAACATGATTAGCAGGCATATAATTTACCATAACCCGTTGAATAATATTCTCAACATTCAAATTATTCCCTCTACTCGTACCATTTTCGGTTTCCCACTCTTTAGTCAATGTACTGATCTGATCCAATAATCATTTCGTGTATGAGACCGTAGACAGAGTTCTAACTATTGCAACTATTTCATCTTATTTGAGAGGGTAGTGTTGAGCTTGATTGAGAACAGGCTGTCTCTCATTATCTGTAAAATTGGTCAAAAAAATATGACATCTCTGAGCCTCATCTAAATATGGGATTCTCCTGACTGTTCGGATGAAAGTTTGAAGAAAGACATTGAAGGTGTCATACTTAGCTCTTCTGATGTTGAGAAGATCCTTGGTGGTGGTTGTGACAGAGTCCTTCTCAAATTCTCTTTTCATTCGCGCTTCGACTTCTTCCTATGTTGTAGCCCCTTCCATCAACTCTTGAACAATCAACCTTGAGTCTGTGTCACAGTCGGATAGAAGGTGATTAAGTCGTTGTTTGTCTGTCCAACAATAACAAAGACCAAATAGTTCATGTTCATCCAAGAAATCATTCACTTGAGGCCCTATGAAGCATGAAATCCTCTCATCCGGCCTCTTTGCTCTCGCAATATCAGACCCTCCTTTTATTGTGTCAACTCTCTTGACCCGCTCTCGTATAACACCGATTATGGTCTCTTCATGAGTCTCTGCAGAAGAGTTAGGTCTCCCTCGTCCAGCCATTTTAATCATAAGCTTCCCCGATACTCTCTTATCTTTCTTTCTGTCACTTTTGTCCTCTTCTCTCGTATTTTTCAATCTCTTAGTCTTTTTGCAAGGGATACATGTTCGTTTCTCTCTTCCCTTGTTTGCTCTGCCCCTTGAAAGTTTTATACGTAGAGAGCGTAGACATTAATAGACTGAGTGGTGCTCAAAGGCAACGCAATTCTTATCAGTCTTCCAATATAATCCTCAACCAGTTCCTCTTCATCATCCCTACTCAATCTTCTCTGGATCATAAAGTATCGTGTCAGGTCTATGATCTCATAGTCAAATTGGATGACTTATTAACCACTGTTAATTTCTTCTTGCAAGAGAGACTCGTTCTCTAGAAGAGTGATATAATACTCTTTCAATAATCCCTACTTTCACCACTTTTAGTAAATAGCTAATCTCAGTCTGGTCAGTAATGTCTCTCAAGGCAGAGTCCCTCATACGATTAATGAAAGGTTGGAAAAATTCAAGTTCATCCAAAGTAGAGAGACTCATGTCTGAGATTCGAAGAGTCCCTTCTGTCTTGACTATCATTCCTTCCAATACAACCTCAAACGTTAACTGTTCAACGGAATCAGGCATTATCGATCACTATGGACAGTGTAAGGAGAGGTAGATCTCACGATGAGTGTAGTCAAGGATCTCAAACTGGTGATCAAAAGTATTTAAGAGTAAAGACTTTATCACCAATGTGGAGTCACTCTCCCTTGCCTTACCTACTAAAACAACAGTTTCCATGAGAGGTGACTTGTCTCTCCTGTCATCAAAGCTATCAATAGTAAGAAACTAGGGAGTCTCTCAAATCGCCTTATTCCTTCTTCCCAAGTTACTTTTCTCGGTAATTTCTCCAAGTATTTTTTTGTCCTTATAAGGCCGATATAAACTCCCAGTCGACATTCCAAATAATGAACTTCCTTCTCTAGGCATGTCGGAGCGTAAATTCTTACATCCAAGATGTCGGTGTTCAGAAATTTAACCACTGGAATGTGAAATATTATTCGCCCTCTTACACAGGTATCATATCTTAGGATTACAAAGGGATTATCAGACCCAATTACTTCATAAAGTTTGTCTCTCACAATAATTATTATTGTTGCTGAAAGTATTCTTCTTGAGCCTTCTTCACCTTCCACACAAAATCTATCATGACTAACCAATTATTCCTTGAAAATATAAGTCCTTCAATAGGTGGAGATGGTATTTCAGTGAACGTTCTGGCATAGGTACTCCAAGAGAAGCTCTCCCCTTCTTGTCCAAGTCTTCTTTTTTCGTCATACACAATATCTGATGCTCGTTGTCAACATCGACCACTTCTACACTCTTTGAACCTTTGTCGTGGCACGTAGATCGCAATGTCAAACTCATCAAGGTCAATAAACTAGCAGGTAAGAACATACATACCATCATGTTCTTATACCATATTTTTTAGTGCCTCATACCTCACAATCTCGTAGGGAATCACAACTCTCCTTGTTATAGAATTAAGAGAATTCAGCAGTTTAGCAGAATCCTCTTTACTAAGCCTCCCATACCCTCCTCCCAGCCTAAACCAGGATCTCACTTTTGGAAGTACGTATGATCGACTCATTTGCGTCTTAGTCTCTTCTCATTTTCAGTGCAAACTCAATCACGACAGCCCCGTTGTTTCTTGACAAAGTATTGGGTAAAGGAGGAGTTGAGAATCCTTTAAAAACAGCAAACCGAGTAGATGGAATGAAACATTTATTTTCTCTCTCAAGTCTCTCTTTCTCTTTCAGTACAACTTCCTTGGCAAATCCCCAACATCTCTCATACACAGCATCAACACTTCTTTCTTTGGGAATATAAATTCTTATATCATATGTGTCCAAGTCTGTAAAGTAGAATGTCAGGACATAGAATCGTTTCTGCCCCAATCCACTTTCAACCATCTCATACTTGACAATCTTGTATGAGAACAGTTTTTTCTCACTTAAAGCATTCAGTGATCTCAGGAGGCACTCGACTTTTTCCTTGCTTAGACCTGAACCTCTACCAAATTTCAGTCTTCTCTGTCTGGTTTCCTCTGCTGAAATTTTTCTTGCTCTCATGACAGCCTTCTCACTTTTTTCACCTCAGTACCATGTTAATTATTGACAACCAATTACTTCCGTTACAGTAGCTCTCAGGAATAGGAGGAAATGAAATTGTCTCATAGGTTACAAGCATTAACTCTCATGCCATTCTCGTCTTTTGCCTGGTTAGACTTGCCTTTTCATCGTACATAGACTGAACAACAATTTTCCATAACCAGTTAAAGGCCTCACTATCATTGAAGTCTCCCTTCTTGACGTAGGCCTTCCAAGAAGTGAGCCAGCACTAACTGTCAGAGTGGTAAGCCCAATATTGCTCATACAGATAGGGGAATACCCCTTTAATAGTTAATTTTAAGAATTTTTTCGGTGAATTAATAATTAGCATTTTTGATGAAATCTCTTAGTCTTTGACTCATTCTCTTCTTTCTCAGTTCTTCACGGACGTCAAAGGCACATAAGTCATACCTGTGATCAAGCCTCATCCTCCTCACTGAATAATGTCATTCTCCCCTTCCAGTCTAGTGTGGTACCTCACACATGAAGAGATAAGGCAAAGTTAGCAACCGAGAATTTCCAAGAGAATGATGTTTCAATCAAAATAATAGCGTCAGTCTAAAAATCCAGAGATTGTCAGCAGTTCTCAAACCCTAATCAAAGTTCAAAACGGTTGCTGACCCAGACTCATTTCGGACACGAAAATTTTTCATGTCCCTAGCAATGGCGTCATTTTTATCGCATTTTTTCTAGTCGGGTCACTTTGGGCGACTAGAAAACCAACAGGATGTCACGCAGGATTTTGAAAAATGCGTGCAATAAATAAAATAATTTAGCTAAAGCGAATCCCTTTCCATTGTGTGTGTCCGGCTTCGAGCGAGACCCTTCATTTACGGCCTTCGCCGGTCCCCGATTATAGGAATCTTTTATTTTGATTCGGAACAACAAAAATCGTGCAATTAATAATCATAAAATTCTGGTGTGCTATGCATGCATCTTTTTTTTTTTTTTTTTTTCCTCTCAAACACATGCTCCTGTCTATTCGTGGGGAGCATCACGTGTTGGAGACCGGACCCAGCGTCCCATATTGAATTGTACAGATCATCAATTTTGTCAACTTACTAACTTTGATAATTGTGACAACACTATAATAAAGCATAATCATCAAGCAAGGTCAATGCAAAAACAATGCAGGACTGACTGACTCGAATGACGACAAGGATAAATGAAGGAAGAATGATAACTCATAGTAATATCGGAGAGTACACATGAAGAGAGCATGACTAATACAAATCACGAGTCATCACTCATCCCTCTAGACCTCACACTCAATCTCTCATTTTGTTGTACGTCTCTTGTGCTTCGAGCCATGTCTCCCCACTCTCTTAGGTTGTGGCCCCTGAATGTAGAGCCACATGAAGCATGCTAGCTCTGAACACTTCCATCCAAGTTTCATGATACGGAAGTCAACCATAACACATAATTCCTCTCACGGAGTAGGAAGGTATGGTTGAGAGAAAATCCCTTGTCTGAGATGTCCGAACTCTGAAGGTTCAGTCACCGCCTCGTAATCAATTACTGCAGGTGAGATATACCTCTTGGCTAGATCGACCAAGTCTCCCCAACCAGAGTCATCCGTGAGAATGAAGGGTACTGGAGTCTTGAGATATCAGTGTAAAGCTTGGGTCCGAGGCTGCGGATCAGTTTTGTTCCGTTCTCATCAAGCTCTTTCTCTTTCTCTTCAAGGTACCCGGCTGCCAAGATCCAGACGGAGTCAAAATACTCATGGGTTTCTTTACCCTTCTTCAAGTAGACCGTCGGGTCATGAATGGTACCCTCTACAAACTCGAAATGAACCACAAAAACGGACAGGTCCTCCTGTCTGAAACCAACTGCACTGACGTTTCTGTACCGGAAAGCATCTTTAGAAGCAACCTTATTGAGACTGGTTAGGATAGTCTCCTAAATTGGAAAGGAGGTGATTGCCCTCATGTGCAAGGGAAGGCATAGAGGAATCAAAATAACAGTGATGTTTGACTCAGAATAGCTTGATAGTATGCTTGTTGAGTGGTGTTGATGCTGGTATTATTTTTGTTAATTTTTGACCTGCCACTGCTGACAATGCCCTGAACGATGGAAAAATGTTCGTCATACACTAATCTGTTGGTCACCGACTGTCAACCATTTGTAAAAAAAGAGCTTGAGTGATGAGTGTCACTTGCTGATTTCGCTGTTGGAAAAGATGAAAGGAAGGTGGGTAACCATTTCACCCGAGCATAGCCTTGGCCCGTTCAAACAATTCTAGCATTGAGCCCATAATGTGTAACCAGCCGTTATAATCATAAAAGTAGAATACGTATTCGATATAAATTTTCCCCTCAGCTCTCTTAACTGCGCTTTCCCTCAAGATTGACATGCCCGACAACATGTCATGCGTCGCCTCTGCCTCCCAACCCTCTTCCTCTCATCTATCGAAACTACCCCCGATCACCAACACCTCTGAGTCCTTCATGTTTTCGTTGTCCCTCACTCATGACAACCCAGCGAGTAGTAGAGGAAAGTTTGTGCCTTGACAAAGGAACTCGTCTTGGCGTCTCGTAACGGGTGGGTAATCCGTAATCGCCTCGATCTGATTAATCAATCTCGAATCGACACCCGAGGCTTCGATCCCCACGAATACTTCTCCCCGTTAAGCAAGAATTTTACAATTGTATAACCTATTTTCCTCAATTGTCATTTTCTTTCCTTCCAGCTCATTACTCATTCTCGACACTAAGAGAAAACATCATAATTCATTGAGGGTGAGGTTTAGACCGATGATCTTCCCTGACGACCATGTACCCGTAAACTTGGAGAGGCGCCCTTGGATTCACACGGACAAGCCTGTGCTTACATGCCCACGTTCATCCATGTGGTCACAGATCAATACTTCGTACATTCGTACATCCGTCTCATTACAAACCGGTGTTGTTGCATACTCGTTCAATCACGGGGAATGCATGTTGTCTTGTGCGGCCGCACACTCATATGATTGCACGAACACCCAATATTAAGGTTACAAGATTCCTTGAAGGAGTAAATCAAAACTCTGACAACGGCTATATCTGGTTTAGAATGCTAGTTCGTACAAAACGGAGAGCCATCGTCTGGGCTACACAGGGAAATATGAGAACATCACGCCTAACGACGCTTAACTCATTTTGCTTCACGTCTCTGTGTTGTCATCCCCCTCGTCTTGCCCCCTACAATTGCTAATTAGACGACATCATCCGAGTAGCAGATATACACAGTCGGCAATAACCAACAAGGATTAGCAACTCATTAGTCGTCTAGTTTCTTGAAAAAGCCAACCGAACACACGTTGTGAGGTACTCACATATAGCTCATAGTGATGGCATTTGACCACAGTGGACTTTGCGGGGTTCATCCATAGCACTGGTCATGTCCAACGAGCTCACAATACTTTCCTCTCAACCACACTCCTATGTCCGTCACACTGAAAGTTTCACTTGAGAAAACGGCCATATAAGTCATTACAGGGGATGAGAAGGGGGGGGAGGTAGTGATGCATAGCATCGTTGAAATGTGGGTCAATCATGTGGCCAACAATAAACATAACCAAGATACAACTCCGTTTACCGACGGCATCCCCAGCAAAAGAAAACATAGATATCTGTACATAATAGAATAGAGATAGACTAATTTAGAGTAATTTATCTTATTGAATTATAATTCAATTATTTTATTGGAATTGAATTATAATAGAATATCAATCTAATACAATATTTATCCAAACCAGCTAATCTTAAAGGATGCGTGCGAGTTTTTTCTCGCACTGAGGCAGCAATCCTATTTGCGGCAAATAGTGCGTCAAATCCATTGTCAGTAATTATTATGCAATAATCTGCGTAATTAAGTGGTGCTGCAAATCCTCCGCATACTACATCACCTAATACATCAAATAATATTACATCGTATTCATAAAAAGCATTTAGTTCTTTTAAGACCCAATTCAAACCATGGGTAAACTTCCCCTATAACCCTGCGAACAAATACCTATCTACTGTTAATCATGCTATTAGCTCTTCTGGTCCACTCTAAGATTCCCCAATCCTCGTAGAGTCCTCGTAAAGTCCTCGTAAAGTGGTTGGAACTCGTTGGCAAGAGGATGAAGGCCGTGGCGGGTTGCCAGTCACAACCAGTAGGCTGTCATCAACGGTTGGGGCCACGAGTGCCTCCAACACCTCTTACATACCCAATCATGCTACTGATGTCTCAGCGCGGCTACGAACAAGTCTCATCAATATGCAAAAGCGTCGAACGAGCACGCCATATTAAGCCTGGTCCTTCTTGCGACACTCTAGTACGACAATTCCTCCTTCTCTCTCTCATCGGTTAATCGGGGTGATTCCCTGGGCTTTGTTACCTCTTGATAGCAGCGACCAGTGGAGATATGACATCCCTTGCTCATACTTACCCGTGCCTTACTTTATACGTCCTTCCAACCCGCTGTAATCAAAGGAGAGGCCAGTGTCATAGGGCGATCTGAACTGCACAACAACAAGGTCGACATTAATGTCGAGGAGTGCTAAGAGGAACCCCCTTCCCTCTTGCACCTCTCGGCTGTAACCGCCTAGGAGTCTCCAATCCTGCAGTCTTCGATTGTCACTCGGGCAGTCTTGCACAATCCCGTCTCAGTGTTCCCTTTTCAGTCCCATTATTCCAGTGACAGAGAGATCCGAGCTGCAAACCCAGTTGTTATCAGTGAAACAGGGGCATGCCCATCTTAGCATGTCGTCTCTCCTACAGTTACTGTTGTCGCATACACCTTCCTCCTTGTCTCTATTGCCCATGCACGGCTTCGCCTTCTCCGGACTCATCCCTTGACATCCCCCCTCGCGAGTCACCGCTCTCTCTTTTCTCTCTCTTGCCAACACACTCGTCTAATTTCTCTCTCTATAGCTCTTGTCCGTGTCCCTTCTCGTCCGTCGACACGTGTTGACTTCTGAGCCCCTCCTCTTTCACGCTTGATCTTTGCCATCATGCGTGTCACCTCTCATGTGCACACTGGTTGGCGTGTTATCACGCTGGTCATGCATGAAGTGCATGGATCATGTATATCAGCCCTCCCCTCGTTTGTTCACTCAAGAAGAGCTGCATCGTCAGACACAGATCCAGAAGCACAAGTGCGCACTCCCACTGCGACCAAGACGAAAAAGGAGACGCCCCCTCCTGGGTGTATGGCGGTGTCTCTAAGCGAGCGGCGTCTTCCCCCTTCTTTTTCCCATGACCGCCCGCCTGTTCGCACGCGTTGACTTTTGCTCCTCCCCTCTCCCATTCTCGATTGTGTCTCATAGTCGCCCCCCTTTTGTTCTGTAACCGCCTTACCCTCTCCGTCTTGTCGTCGTCGCGAGTTGGCCTCTGTGCCACTCTCTACAGGCTCGGGCGGCGGGTGGTCCTTCCACCACTAGTCCAGCCCATTGCAGGAGTGAGTTTCCGCATTCAAGTCATTGGTGTTGCTCTCAGCTTCGGTATCCCGATCCAAATGTTTTTGCTCCCGCTCCGCAGTATCGGTAGATGTCTCCACCTCCAGGTAAGATATGGTCACCTTCAACTCGTCCATGACCCCGTCCCTCCTGCATCTTCTCTCAGCCCGGTCCTTGGCCTCCGTGATCGCTAACTGCAGGCCCTGATCTGCCTTCATTTCTTCTTCCTTTCCCCCTTCTACGTTTATCTTTAATCTTGCCTCTCGGTTACCGTGGCTATAGTCCAATATGACCATCATTGTAGGCCCTTCTCCGGACATCCACTCCCACCTCCAAAGGAACTCGAGGCACCTTGGCCTGTAGCCATACAGCCCACTTCTGCTCACCATGATCGGGCCTTTTTTAAGCAGACGATATATATTACGAGGCCACTGACCCCCAAATAACAGTCGCTCGGCGACTGTACACGCAGACTATCTGCCACACACTCACCACACCGCCTAGTCCCCTCTCCTCGATTCACCAGTACTCGGCGTTAGTAAGACTGCACATACCCAAATTGTCGAAAGCCAGTCCCCCTTTCCTCTTATAGGACCGCTGCATCTCGACCCCTGCATTTTAAATGAGGGATTCAAACATTCTTTTTTATTTCTATATTTAAAGAAAATCACTTTTCAAAAGGAGAAGAGTAGGGCAAACTTTAAACCACAAGTACTTGGCCCATACATCGACTGCGGGCCGTTACCGTTAACGCTACGCAAAGTTCGGGCTTCGGGGTACCGGACCTCAATGGCTGGAAACGGCAGCCAAAGAAAATTGAAACGGTACCATGGCGCTTCGGCAAAAATTGGCGCGCAAGGGGATTCCAGGCTCGGCAACGATAGCTGGTCCAAGTACTGGTGGTTTAAAATTAAAAGAAGGAAAAAACGCGAGGCTGAATCCCAACGGTCTCCTCTGGCATGAAGTGACCTGAACGCTCGACACGATAGTCCCATAACGGGATACTGACGATTTTTCTCCTTCTCTCAAAAGAGATTTACGAACTACCCTTGATGGGTACCCGCATCCGATGGCAAAGGGGGGACTCATGACCTCCTATGAGGTGATGAGCCTCCTACCGACGCGGTCGCGGGTGCTCCCATTTTGTGGACCTGACACTCCCTGCTCCCTGCCGGTCAGGCTCATGGTGAGTGAATCGAGAAGGTCAGGTAGATTAAGCCACCCATAAACCATTACCGGCTTCAGAAATAGATCGTTTGCCCCCTCTTTCCGCTGGGACGACAGAGGGGAATAAAACTCAGAAGACAAGTAATAATAACAATAATAATAATGATAATAATGATAATAACAACTGTAAAACGAAGGAAAAATGACGCTTCAAAGTTCTCTTGCACTGAGACCTCACCAAAACCATTAGACGTCGAGGCGCTAGGACAACGATCCAAATCTAATCACGAATCCGAAGCTCAACACTCAACCTTTTCTCCTTCCTTTCCTTTTTTCTTTGCATTTTATCCTTTTCTGATGGTGACCGTCACGGATGCACCTACTCCAGAATGCGACTATGGGGACCTGGCGCGCAGTTGAGAAATTCGACCCAGCTATTGCTATCCCATCCCTGCACTCAGCCCAGATCACGACCATTAGAGCCCCGCGCGGGGTAGAGTAGACCGTGCTACCCCAGTTTTTGTCGTGCTGGCGAAACCCTACGATCGCTTCATCTACAGGCTGGTCAGGTGTAGGGCAGAGCATCGAGCCTGTGCACTAGGAGCCCAATAACGGGGCCTGTCAATTCTGCAAGACCCAGCGGACTGGTACCGAACTTGCAGCAGAGGTATGCGGGCAGGCAGCCCACACGCAGAGGTGAGTGAGCGAGTGCCTGGTACGCAGCGGAGGGCCGGGACACCACACCCTCCGACAACACACACAGACACACACACACATCGGCGCGTTGTAGTGTATATTTCTATGTTCGAGCGAAAGATTCATTCGATTCTGCTCATCCTATCGATGGAAGGAGAGAGAGAGAGAGAGAGAGAGAGAGAGGGAGAGAGAGAGAGAGAGAGAGAGAGAGAGAGAGAGAGAGAGAGAGAGAGAGAGAAAAAAAAAATGTCTCCTTTTTTGGGGGGGGGAGAGAGAGAGTTTCTTTTTTTATGGGGGGGATTTATTTTCCAAATACTTTGTGTGTGTGTGAGAGAGAGAGCGAGAGAGAGAGGGTACTTCCATCAATAGGATGAGCAAAATCGAACGGACCTCCCGCTAGAACATGGAAATATACGGTGCCATACTTTTTTTTTTCTCTTCTTTTTTTGTGATGGAAATATCCACCGTTACGCCACCTCCTATTCCCCTCTCCCTCCCTGTGATTCAACCCCCCCATGTCCCCAATCCCCCTCCCTCCCCCGACTTCTTTCCACCGACTTCCGTCCGCCGACCTCCCTCCCCC
>BFEA01000626.1:391304-436020 GCA_003427395.1 Chara braunii | reverse complement strand
CGTTTTCGGTCGTTTCACCACTTCAAAATATTCACGATCTTCACCGCTTTGACAAACCTAGAGATGGGGGGTGGGTTCATCATTTTCGGTCGTTTCACCACTTCAAAATATTCACGATTTTCACTGCTTTGACAAACCAAGAGATGGGGGGTAAGTTCTGCGTTTTAGATTCTTTCACAACTTCAAAGTATTCACGATCTTCACCGTTTTGACAAAGCTAGAGATGGGGGGTAAGTTTGGCGTTTTCGATTGTTTCACCACTTCAAAATATTCACAATTTTCACCGCTTTGACAAACCTACAAATGGGGGGTAGGTTCGGCGTTTTCGGTCCTTTCACTACTTGAAATTATTCACGATATTCACCGCTTTGACAAAGTTAGAGAACGAGGGTGGGTTCAACGTTTTCTGTCGTTTCACAACTTCAAAATATTCACGATCTTCACCGTTATAACAAAGTAAGAGAAGGAGGGTAGGTTCAGCGTTTTCGGTCGTTTCACCACTTCAAAATATTCACGATCTTCCCTGCTTTGACAAACCTAGAGATAGGGTGTGAATTCAACATTTTCGTTCGTTTCACCACTTCAAAGTATTCATGATCTTCACTGCTTTGACAAACCAAGAGATGGGGGGTAGGTTCAGCGTTTTCGGTCCTCTCATAACTTTAAAGTATTCATGATTTTCACCGTTTTGACAAAGCTAGAGATAGGGGGTAGGTTCGGTGTTTTCGATTGTTTCACCACTTCAAAATATTCATAATTTTCAGCGCTTTGACAAACCTAGAGAGGGGGGGTGAGTTCAGCGTCTTCAGTCGTTTTACCACTTCAAAGTATTCATGATCGTTCTTTGACAAACCTAGAGAGGGGGGGTGGGTTCAATGTTTTCGGTCGCTTTACCACTTCAAAGTATTCATGATCTTCACCGCTTTGACAAACCTAGAGATGAGAGGTAGGTTCGACGTTTTCGGTCCTTTCGCCACTTCAAAGTATTCACGATCTTCACCGGTTTGACAGAGTTAGAGAAGGGGGCTAGGTTCAGCGTTTTCGGTCGTTTCACCACTTCAAAATATTCATAATTTTCAGCGTTTTGACAAACCTAGGGAGGGGGGGTACGTTCGGCGTTTTCGATCGTTTCACCACTTCAAAGTGTTCACAATTTTCAGCGCTTTGACAAACCTAGAGAGGGGGGTGGGTTCAGCGTCTTCGGTCGTTTTACCACTTCAAAGTTTTCACGATGTTCACCGCTTTGACAAACCTAGAGATGGGGGGTAGGTTCGGCGTTTTCGGTCCTTTCGCCACTTCAAAGTATTCACGATCTTCACCGCTTTGACAAAGTTAGAGAAGGGGGCTAGGTTCAACGTTTTCGGTCGTTTCACCACTACAAAATATTCACAATCTTCACCGATTTGACAAACCTAGAGATGGGGCGTGGGTTCAACATTTTCGCTCGTTTCACCACTTCAAAGTATTCACGATCTTCACCGCTTTGACAAACCAAAAGATGGGGGGTAGGTTCAGCGTTTTCGGTCTTTTTATAACTTCAAAATATTCACGATCTTCACCGTTTTGACAAAGTTAGAGATGGGGGGTAGGTTCAGCGTTTTCTATTGTTTCACCACTTCAAAATATTCATAATTTTCAGCGCTTTGACAAACCTAGAGAAGGGGGGTAGGTTCGGCGTTTTCGATCATTTCACTACTTCAAAGTGTTCACAATTTTCAGCGATGTGACAAACCTAGAGAGGGGGGTTGGATTCAGCGTCTTCGGTTGTTTTACCACTTCAAAATATTCACGATCTTCACCGCTTTGACAAGCCTAGAGATGGGGGCAGGAGGGTTCAAAATCTTCAGCGTTTTCACCACTTCAGAATTTTCAAAATTTTCAGCACTCCAACAAACTTAGACAAAGGGGTGTACTTCGAAATTTTCAACATCTTCACCACTTCAGAATCTTCAGCGGTTCCACACACTCAGACAAGGGGACAAATGCTGAACATTTTGAAAATTATGAAGTGGTGAAAACGCTGAAGATTATACCCCCCGCCCCCCCCCAACAGAGGGACGGCGGGGGGGGCGGTCACAATCTTCAACATTTTCACCATTTCAGAATTTTCAAAATCTTCAACATTCCTACACATTCGGACAGAGGGGGGTGTACTTCAGAATTTTCAGCATCTTCACCACTTCTGAATCTTCAGAATCTTCAGCGGTTTTGCACATTCAGATAGGGGGGTGGACGTTGAAGATTCTGAAAATTCTGAAGTGGTGAGAACGCTGAAGATTCTGAACCCCATCCCTTGAAACAAATAAAACAGGGGGAGGCGAGGGGGGAAGGGGGTTCAAAATCTTCACCGTTTTCACCACTTCAGAATTTTCAAAATCTTCAGCGTTTCAACCTCCCCCCCAATACATGGGGAGGGGAGGGGGGGGGGGGTCAGAATCTTCAGCGTTTTCACCACTTCTGAATTTTCAAAATTTTCAGCGTTTCTACATACTCGGATAGGGGGGAGTTACTTCAAAATTTTCAGCATCTTCACCATTTCAAAATCTTCAGAATGTTTAGCGTTTTTGTACACTCAGACAGGAGGGTAAACAATCAACATTTTGAAGATTTATTCAACGTAACAGCACTTTTGATATCGTTGAAACATGATTCAGAGAACTTAAAAAATACTGAAAAATCTCCACTTCAGAATTAGTTTCAGCGAAGATTCGGAGTGTCGTTGACCACGTGTGCTGCTTGATTGCTTGATGCTCGATGTGTTGGTGCTTCGTCGTTTTGGGCTGGAGTAGAGAGAGAGAGAGAGAGAGAGAGAGAGAGAGAGAGAGAGAGAGAGAGAGAGAGAGAGAGAGAGAGAGAGAGAGAGAGAGGGGAGGCTTGCGACCGGATTCGAGAAAGGTCGCGGCCGTTCGGGATACCCCTACGCCTACGACGTTGACACAAGTCCGGGCCTTTTTGGGACTGGCCTCGTACTATCGACGATTTATCAAGGGTTTTGCAGCAACCACATGGCCACTAACGAATCTTCTAGGAAAGGATCAACCGCTGAGTTGGGACGCCGAGTGTGAGCGGTCCTTTGTCACCATAAAGGAGGCTTTGGCCACAGCGCCTATTTTAATTCGGCAGAAGGGGAAAGACGGTCGCGAACACATCATCGAGTATGCTTCGCGGACGGTACCGGACGATTCGGCTCCTCAGGGAGAGTGCTACGCGGTTGTCTGGGGGATTCAACACTTCCATTCATATTTGTACGCACAAAAGTTCCTCCTTATCACAGACCATGAGCCCCTGCTGACGCTCAAGAGGCTTACCAACTACACGGGCATGATCGGACGATGGGTTGTGCGACTGCAAGAATACGATTTCGATATCGTCCACCGGAAGACAAAGAAAGACAGAGAAACAGTGTAACGCTGACGGGCTGACACGATTGAACAGGCCTACCAAGGTGGCCAAGGGTGAAGAAATCACACCGTGGAAGGAACCGAAACCAACTGGTGAGCCCTCGTACGGTCAGGTGGCCATCCTCCCTCGGACCTCCAAAAAGTAATCGACAGACATGATGACAATGGAGCCTGGAGGTAATCCCGAAGGTCCCCTTTCTCCTCTCTCGTTTTCCTCTTTTCTTTCCCTCCCCGACAAATTTTGCCACTTTTGCAAAGCAATCTCGAGAGTCTACTCGTTCCCTATGCGTCCTAGCGGAGAGGGGTATGTCGAGTGGGTAGACTGTCAGCGATGTGTCTCTTGAGCTCACGGTTCCTGCATCCAGTATAGGAATACGGGTAAATCTTGGTTATGTCCCTTGTGCCGCACTGATAAAATTCCGACGGAAGCTCGATTTACCGAAGCCACATCGGAACGGTTGGAAAAGACCCGACGATTTAGAAGGGCCGAAGTATGGACAAATGTCGTCTTGATAGCTACGGTGGTTGGGAACTCCCTCCGAGACTTCACTAAGGAGGACCGGAGGAGGGCCAATGAGAGGGCACGAGACTACCGATGGAATGAGGGACGGTTAGAAAAGCAGAAGACGGACGGTAGTGGGATTTGGATGTTTGTGCATGATACATTCGTGAGGTATGACTGGGTTAAGCCGGCCCACGACGAAACGGCGGCCCACTTCGCAGTGTGGATCACGGAGGCGGCGATCGATAAAAACGAATGGTATTGGTCCAATATTCGCGGCAATGTTAAATTCATCATCCGAAACTATCCCGTCTGCGCCGCCAACAAGGCGCCGATTCAGCCGCCTAGGTCGATAGTGCCCACTTTAGTCGAACGGCCGTTCCAAAGGGTCAACATGGATAACACGGATATTGTCGTGCCCCCTGGACCAAATAGCTGTGAATATTCACTTATTTTGGTATTTGTGGATCACTTTTCAAAATGGATTGAGGCGTATCCTTGTAAGACGCGACAAGCGGCGGAAGTCGCGCGGTATATCAACCATTTTCTCGGGATACATCAGGACACCAAGGAAATCTTGATAGACAACGGGGCAGAATTCTGAGGGGAAGTCTTGAGGAGTCTGGTCCTACACGGTGTATCAGTCCGCAATACTGCTCCCCACATGTCGCAATCGAACGGACTGGTAGAAAACGCCAACCGGGTAATCAAGACAGCATTACGATGTAATATCGCGGCCAAGGATACAAGGCCTTGGCCCGATATCATCGACCACATCCTAACTATTCATCGAGGAACACCCCACGAGTCCACCGGGCTGACCCCCTTCCAATTACGGACCAATAGTGTGGCCTGTGTAGCCCTACCGGAGCCTAAATGATGAAACGACCCTTTCACGACGGGCCACTAGAGCGACGGTTAAAGACAAGGCCCAACGACACCTGGACTTAATGGAAAAGGTCATTTCCCGACTAGCCCGAAAAAAACAAAGAATGACTGAAATGGCCCACGGTCGACAGGCTCGGAGCTACGAGGCCTGAAATGGGAACGTTGGACCACGGCCCCAGTATAAGTTAGGGGATGTGGTGCAGGTGAGGAAATGTGCTCGCCAGGGTAAGCTAGTGTCACGATTCTTCGGGCGATTTCGTGTAGTCGAGCTTTGTCCTAGTGGAGTGAACATTGTGCGGCTCACGCCGGAGGTGTAGGGAAGTCGATCGGCTCGCCCAATCATTCCACATGTGTCCTACCTTCGCACTCTTCCATCTTCCCCTTTTATTCCATCACCCACGTCATCCCTCGACAGCGAGGAGGAAGACCACCATCTCGACTACCTTGATCCTTCTTCTTCTCAGCCCTCGTCTCCCTCGCCATCGCCGTGAGTTTTTCCACTGAACAGGTCATCGGCGAGCGACTAATGGTACCCGGGGGAAGCATCTCTTCAACCCGGCAAGTACAGCGTCCTCGACTAAGTCCAGATCTTCTTCGATTCGGGGCCTTTTTTAGTACAGCGGCCATTCACGCGGTGGCGGAGTTCCGATTCACGCAGTCCAGGGCGGCATGTGTATTGGCCGAGGTGTCGTCCTTCCTACGCCTCTCTCCACCTGGCGGAGCCACGTGTCAGTCGTTGTCATCTTTACATGCGACATCACGAAGCTGCACCCGGCGAGGCATATCGAGATCTTCCGGCAGCTGCGGGGTTGGGCAACAGACATCACGACTGTGTGGGTGCAATTACTGGCTCGGCTGCGCGATCGTGTCGTGACAGCCAACGACATCGATCTCCAGCTTCGGGTCTCCTCCACCGCGCCAGAGGTCCTCCTCCCGGAGCTTCATCCTTTCGCTCGGCCTCAATGAACCGTTACCACCTCTCCACCTTCGGCCTTCCAACGGACACTCCTACGTTATGGCAGTCTGCGCTGGACCCCGCTCTATCCTTCAGAATTAGGCAGTTGGACGTGTCGATTCTGGACGCGGCCAAGTGGGCACAGTGGTGGCACGCTTACGTGGCACTCAGCGTCTGTCTCCTCGAAATCATCTTCCATTGGGCAGAGCTTGCTGACAGGAGCGAGAAGGACGAGATTCCGGACGACGAGGTGGAGTTATTGATCATCCAGGCCTGGAGGACGGACACGGGGGGAGAGCTTATGGGGATCATGTTCGGGAAAGTGTGAGACGGCCACCTGGATTCGACTACGGACGAGTTGCTGGTGTTCTTGACCTAACTACTGGACGATCTACCTTTGGAAATCCTCTCGTGCTGCAACGAAAGGCCCAGGACGGCTACACTCACCCGTACCTTGGTCCCCCATCTCCTGTAGTCTACGTGCATGGAGCTTGACGGGGATCATTGCTACTATCCCCCCAAAGGCGCTTACCTGGCCTGGCCATCGACGTCACTGATCTCTCCTTTTGGGACCCTCTCATCCGGCGAGTGAACGTAGGAGAAACCAGTGAGGAGGCCGAAGCAGAGGAGGAAGAAGAAGTCGAGGAAGAGATCCAGGAGGACGACCATCTCCAGTACACGGAAGGAGAGGAAACGCCTGAGGAGGAAGAATCAGAGGTTGAGTGGGACAATCCCGATTATCACGAATCGGAGGACGCAGAGTCGGAAGAAGCCATCTCGGAACGGGAGGAGTCCGAGGAGGAAGAGGGCGGATCGGGTGAGTCGAGTGGTCCTGCCGAACTGAGCAGGGAAGAGAGAGAGGCAGTGGCCAGCGACGACGAGCAGCGGCAGGAGGCAAGCGGCCGATCGAGGAATCAGTTGGGCCGCCACCGCAACTGCTGCAGGGCGATCCGGCGCTTAATCCAGAACCGCCACAGGAAGAGATCGAGAGAAATGGAGGCGCCACTGCAAAGGGATCGGGAAGTCGACGCCGCCGAAGAAGTGAATCCCCTGCTCAATTCTCTCCCCGGCCCAGCCTTCGCCTACGTCGAGATGCGGTCGCTCGGGCTTCGTCCACGGTCATTATCCCGCCGTCCCCGTGACTTCCTCACCCTTCAGCAGCTCATAGGCCGACCCCCATTCCCTGACAGATGGCATCCCTTCCCGCCTTCCCTCTTAAACCATCTCTACTCCACTCGCCTCCTAATCACAATCTTCCCTCACGCTGCCACTCGCTCGCTCGTCACCTCCTTCCCCCTCCACATCCTTCTTATTAGCATAGATTGGCAGAAATTTAATAATATAGAGCTTTATTGCATGATCACGGGGACAATCCCCGCGTGCGAAGACTATGAGGATTTCCATCCTGCCATCCGCTGCACCCTTTGCACTCTCTACCCCGATTACCTCGCCTCCCTCCCTCACCAGCGTCGGCACCCACGTTTTCCCCGTATCCATCGCACTATCTACAGGCGACAGAGAGATCCGTCGCTTCATGCCTCCCCTTCCGCAAGTTCATCCCTCACCGCCTCCGCCCGTCATTAGATTGTCTTTCCTGTGTAACGTTTAGAATTAAAGCGCACGAATGCCACGACGGACGGCTTCCACACTCGGATCTTACGGTAAGTGGCACGTGCAAGGTCCACGTCGATCCTCGGACCACGGGTCGACGCCTGATGACGAAGCAAGAAGGAGCTTGCTCAAGACTGGAACCTGCTGGGCGTCACATATGTGACGAACTATTTTCTTCAATCACACAACTTTCTGCATGAAGCGGCCTCAGGGGTTGGGGACTGGTTGGTTGAGTGGAACGCATAGATATGGGTCGGCTAGACGAGTTGCATGGATATCCTCGCTTCCTTTTTTTTGGCTTTTGGGACTGGGGTCAGGAAAGTCCTGCACAGACGATTGAGTGACCGCACCTTAGAGAGCGCGATAAATAATGGTTGCCATAGCTTCTTTCTTGTTTTGTTGTGGGAGATGGGAATTTTGGCGCGATTAGCGCGCGGTAATGTCGTTTTTCAAATTTACAACGGATGGCGAACTCTCGAAATTGTTTTTCTATCTTTTCGGAATTTCTTTTTGCAAATAGGATTTTAGGTACTCTGAAATCTTGTTGTGCCGCGCTTCTTGCTTGCGCACCTCTCACCGCAGTGGGGACTGGGCTCTGACTGTATCGTGCCCTTAATCCTGCGTGTAACTGTAATTTTTGGCAGGCGTGATTGTAAGTGTACTCCTTGATTCTCTCGTGTTTCCCCGCCTTCTCCTCCTCTGTCGTGCATACCTCATCCTCCACTCTAATTGGCCTGAACGACTGCATGACCGGATCGATGCATGGAGTGTGGTTGTGTCCCCCGCGTCGCGGCTTGGCCATGCAGGCATAGGCACTTCCTTCTCTTCCCCTTCCCCTCACTTAGGCATGATTCCGGGTTCCTCGCACAAGCATGCACGCTATAAATTTCACAAGCGCGATTAGATTCCTCTCTAAGAATTTGGGAGTTAGCGCAATCAGTGACGATCGGCTAACGAGTAAGTGGGAAGATGAGCAGAAGTGAGTCGAGCGAAACAACGAGCTGGTGCCGGGTAGGCGGGGTTGACGTGCGGGCCATGGCGGACTGTGACGCACGGACGAACTTGGCTTGCGTGCTCGGACGAAGCGGGGTGACGACTCCGTGTTGGTGTGAGGCGACGGACTGCCCGCATCGGAGGTGATGTGGCGTAGAGAGAGAGAGAGAGAGAGAGAGAGAGAGAGAGAGAGAGAGAGAGAGAGAGAGAGAGAGAGAGATGTGTGTGTGGGATGATGCCTTCCTCCAACCCTCTGTATAAATTTTGATTTCAACCTTGGTCGAACTTGTTGCGGCCGTGTCGAATCTCGTTGCGAATCGTCTCGGATTTTCTGCTTATGGTGTGCGAAGAACGAACTCGCGTGCTTCCCTCACCCCTCCTCACGCAATCTTTGGATGCTAGCTTAATTTGAATTTCGTCGCTTTCTAGTTCCCATTCTGCACGCGGGTTGGATGCGCCAACCTTCGGATCTTGTGTGTGGGATGGTGTTCTTCTTTTCTTCGTTTGTGTAGTTTTGACAAGTGGAGTTGACCCTCTTTTACTTATGACAATCCGCTGTTCGTGTTTTTCTTTCTTAGCAATCGGTTTTGATTTTCCCTCCTCACTCTTGTTTCACTGCAGTATGGTGTGATCAGGTATAACGATTGTCTACGCGTGACCTCGGTGAGATTGGGTTATGATGATGCAATCTTCTTCAGTTCCATGGCTTGATGCATAAACCTTTGTCGGTCTCTCGTTTATGCTTTTCTGGAAATTCGCACAGCCCTCGAGTTCAATTGATGCATGTGTATTGGGAAAATGCGTCTGCGAAACTAAGTTGTCGGGCGGACCAATCACCCGATTTCTTACACTGTTTCCGTCGGATCACTCGTATGCATGTTAGTTTCCCGTCCCTTTTCGGCGGTCCTGGCTGATGTATGCTTTGGCTGGTAAGTGGATGGCTGATTCAAATGTGTGAATACCCTATGATTGCCTTCCTAATGTCTGTTTCTTGACACGCGCACTCGACAGCGTAAGTGCCACGTGTTGGGCTGGCATATCGACTGATCAGATGATCCCCCGACCAAAGGATAGCTAGTCGATCCGATTCAACCGATTGGGCTCGACCAGAAAGGGCGTCGCCTACATGCGTGTCTGCAAGACCCACACTCGAGTCTATGTCTAAACTCGCAAATTACTGATAGCATGGATGATGGGATTCCCTTCCACGTCAAGGATCGGGAAAGCCTGAGACATCGACCATTCCGAGAATACTGGGAGTGGAAAAACGTTTGTCTTCTCACACGACCCCGCCCCAACCCTCCAAAATTCCCCTTTCGGCCTGGGAACGAACGTGTCTGTGAGTGGGACATTGAATGGGCCTTAAGCGCGATCCCTTTTCCCTCCCAATTCTCGAGCTCACACGCGAGCCACGTCATCGTCGAACCCGGTGTTGTCATCATTGAGACAGACTTCCCTCCCTACCGCCTCGTGTTGCCTTTTCACTGTTTGACAGCGGCCCCGTGGCACACGCTCGCCCCCTACTAGCCTCGAACCCCGTGCTCCGACTGCCAGCAGGACAGCGAGTATCGAGCCGTGGGGTTTGTTCGACGGACCCGGACTGAGGCCGAGCAGCGAGCACACAGCCTACGCCTGAGGCCCGCGTCGTGCGACTCCGAGGCTTGTCACGAGCGACGCCAGCAATTAATCAGGCAGCGCGACACGCATAGCGTTCCGCCGGTTCATCAAATCCAATCCAGGCCTCGGCAACGGAACTCACGGGGATGGCGATGACATCCCCCAAGGCATAAAAGTCAGATGCGGCCCACGCTGGCTATCTTGCACAACCATTCCTAAGGCTTGCCACAGGAATTTTCAGTTCCGACCTGGAACTCCAACCCCCCCCCCACTATCCTAATATCCTTGGCACACCCCTTTTCGCACTTCTGGGCCCCCATCCCACTCCGATCAGGAAGTCGTGCTGGGTGTGAGGTTGGGCGGCACAGGACCTTCAAGTGGACCCACTGTGGGCGGGCATACTAAGGCTGTGGAGAACAAAGAGCCCGACAAAGAAACATACACCACTCAGTTGGTATGGAGTCAGGTGGCAGCCTCTGTTCAAGTGGACCCACTGTGGGCGGGCATACTAAGGCTGTGGACAACAAAGAGAGTTGGCATGAAGTCAGGCGGCAGCCTCTGTTCAGGAACCCACAGATCCTCGATGAGAACGGCAAAATGTTCGACTTGCAGCCCTCCTCTCGGTGGGCTGTCCTGGGTGGCCAAAGGCTGCCACACGATTGGAGACTTGTGGGACCTGACCACTGAGGCCAGCAAATCTACTGAGCAACTCAGATGAAACACCTCCAGAACCTGGATCAGAGAAGAGCCCAACTTACAGAGCCCATCCAGCTGGGTTGGGCCTTAGCGCTGAAAAAGGGCCCTGAACTTGAAGTGGGAGACTGAGTAACCCGCTTTGAGGACCTCCCAGTCCCACTGCTGGTCTATCGGGTGGGTCAGACCTCCCCAAAATGACTCTGGAGGCGTATGAGCCCAGTCTCCCAGATGGTACCCCCTTCAGAGACAGGAGGACCTCAATTACGAGGCCTCACCGTGCCAACTCATGAGAGTGCGAGCCATGCAAAATGAGAGCAAACAGACATGAGTGTCTGAACCCACAGTCCCAGTTAGCAGGCTGCCCTTCGATCCAGAGGAATGGGAATGGCGCCGGAGCAAACCCACCCCAGTCTGGCAATACACAGTCAAGGCGGGGTACAGAGCAGCCTGCCCCCCCCCCCAAGACTACCGAAGTGGTCAAGAGAAGGTGGGCAAGAGACTCTCCATTAGACCCCCGGGCTCTGCAGGACCTGTCATGGTCCAGACTCTTATCCTACCACCCCTCTCGATATATCTCCTGGCGCACCCCCACTCCATTTCTATCTTACCTCATACGAGGAACATCACTCTCTACTGGAGCAACCTGACCAGACAGCAGACACGGGCACTCACGCTGAATGAGCTCCCCCATTCAGCCCCAGTTAAACACTAGCGTACAAGCCCCGTTATACGGGTATCTCGGGAGCTAGGCGCGAAGTTCTCAACTAGTCCCGTGAGCAGTGAGGGCACCCATAGGCAGTGTCTAATGGTCGGCTAACCAAGGTCTAACCCATGAGTCCCCTACCTCTAAGCACCAACCCAGCACGGCGCGGTTCATATATGGCTACTGTTGGTTGTTGAATATGTTGGTTGTTATGTGAGCTAGTGTGATATCATAGTCTGTATGGATGTATGTGGTTGCTTTCTGCTGCTAATGAGCCTTGCTTATGGCTGTTTGCTAGGGAGAATCGACCACGATGACCAGTGGTAATGGTGGAGACCTCAATGCTCATCAACTACCCCCGACCAACCTCTGATAGCCCACCTCCTCAGAATGGTTCTACAGACATCTAGAGTAGGACACACCTCTTGATTCGACATTGGTGTCCCTACAAGGCACCCCTGCCAACCATAGGACTGCCACGGTATCACCATGCACCCAAACAGCCCCTTACCACTCTCCGTCCCAAGAGAGTAGCATCCATCCCACATCAACTCTCCCGGAGGAAAGGCACACATCCCCACCCAAATCCGTCCAGAAGATCATCCCTAGCTGATATGACGAACAGTATACATAGACATGATGAATGAGCATAGTATGGAGTTGAGCCCTGGGACCTCCAAGTTACAATGTCAGAGCTCTACCCACTGAGCTATTGAGGTCATTAGTGTGTAAGAGCGCTATGCCAGGCTCTGGACAAGTACGTGGAGTGCAACCTACACCAACCAATTGTGCTCAGGGAAAATTGGGGGGCGACAAAGTCGAACCCGCAACCTCCCTGTTGCAACACCGGAGCTCTGCCCACTGAGCTACCACGCGCTTGCTTACCAACTTGCCGTCTCGAAGGTGAGACGCCAAGCATGCCACAGGCAGCATCATGGGGGCGATGGGAGTTGAACCCACGACCTCCTGAGTGCCGCTTGAACGCCTTACCAACTGAGCTACACCCAGTTGGTAAGATCTTGCCCACAGTTCACCATGCGCTCCAATGGCAAATACTGCACAGATGCCTCCCTACCTCTGACTGGCTGGTCTCACGAACGGATCTCAAACAGAAAGGGATCTTATCCCCAATCTGTCCCTACTGCGGGAAAGATACCCAGCCGGCCAGGGTCACCTTAGAACATTGCCGGCTGGCCTGTCCAATGATGACCCAGTTGTGGAGATGGTGGGACTTCGCCTGGCACTACCTGGTAGAGGAACAACTCCTGTCCAATCTGCCACTGTTCCTCCTGAGTCAAATGTCATCATCCTCTCGCCAATGGGATGCCTTTGCTACCAATCTGTTGTCCTATATGAGGCTGCCCCTCCTCATGCTGGCATGGAGGATGAGGTACTCGCACGAATGTAGCAAATGCCTGTTCAGCCTGGCACAGGCGAAGGAGGAAGCTATCTCCACCATAACCCTCCGTACAAGCAAAACATGCAAGGCGATGAAAAGGGATCTACGGGCTGCAAAGGACCAGACCGAGAAACAGACCTGTCTGGGAGCCTTCCAAACAGTTTGGATAGACAAACATCGGTCCCTCTGCGTTCTTGACGAGAATCTTAACCTAGTCTGGAACAGGTGGGCCGCGACAGAGCCAACCTGGCAGAGACTCCTCACTCACTTTCAAATTCTTCATCAAGACCAAAACTTTATCCTCCTCCCACCCCCCCCTCCCCGTGTCCTGAAACCCCCACCCCACCTCCCAGCCCTCTCATCAATCCCCGCCCAGGGAGACGCCATGCCCGGCCAAATAGGGACAGAAGTTACAACGGAGTCGCTGGCCAGAAGAGGAGAGAGCAAGAGCTGTTACGAAGGAGGATCTTGCTGCATACCTACTCATAAACTGCCAGCAAGAAAAGGCGGACAAAGAAGGCACAGGAAGAGGGTTTAGGGTCTTCAAAGGGTTACAGAGTTAAAGGAAAGGGGGCTAAGGCCAAATGTAGGGGGAGGGTTAGGGGGGCAACAGAAAAAAGGGGGCAGGGAGAGTGGGGAAAGATTGCGTTATTTCAGCTATGGTTTGGTCTGCGGGGCCAGTAAGGCCAAGGTGTGGTCCAGTGTCGATCATGGTCATCTTCAATAATCTGTAATTTGTATAGTGGCACGCTGAACCCGGTTTCCAGCAACTGCTGCTCCACACGTCAGGAGCACTGCTACGAGGGGCAGCTGCTATCTACCCTCTTAGCAGTAACTACGGCCAAGCTGCGTTCTTTAAAAAGAAAAAAAGAGGATTTCCCCCCCACAGACTAAGGGTTCAAACTTCGAGCCTCCGCCACACTCAACTCAACCGGCTTTTAACAAAACTAAAAAATGAACGAGCCTACATGATTGACTCTCAAAATGAAAGGAGATCTTGAGTTCACTGTTGGACAGCTCTGAGCGTTAGAAAACATTCCGGACACTGCCAGCAGCCTTGCTTGTTGACTAAGCCCAAGGGCCAACGACCTTCAAGTTATGTGTCAATTAAACCCGAGGGACAGCTGCATTCGTGTGGACACACGGGAGAAAGTTCTTCCACCGAACTCACATGGATCCGGAAACCCTGCTGGCACATATAGAGGCACCCTCGGCCAATAAGCTTTAGTATTTTAGAAGATATCAGCACATCGCCAGAAAAGGAAAACAACCATCTGAACTATCCATCCCAAAAGAACAAATGGATGTACAAAGAAGTTATCAGAAAGGAAGGATAGGGACACAACAGATGGGGATGGGGCCAAGGTCAAAACACATCCCACAGGATTCTCTTCCCTTTCTGTCTTCCTTGTCCACCCTCAATTGTAGCCGTCCCACCTAGGGGGGGTTTCAAGTCCAACGATCCGTGACTTCCCCATCCCATCACCTCGTGTCCCCCTACTCCCTCCACTCATCCCTCACCACATCTCCCACCTCTTTCCCAGCCATCACTTACCTGGTGGGAGAACAAAGAGGACAGCAAAGCATCACATCTGTGCGCTCCTTGGACACCGGCACTTTATGACTTTGCCTATCTATGATGAACCTGCTACCATGTACCAGTGATCGCCTCTGGCAGGAGCACTTCACAAGCGAGGTCAATGCTAGCCTCTGCGCCAAAGACAATCCTGAGATTGCGTGCATCTAGGGCCTGCACTCTGCTGGCATGACCAATTTGTTGCCCTGTGTATGGCCCTGCCTGTCCGAACTGTAGAATTCCCCTCTCCATGCATCTTTGCATGTGGGGAGCACCAGACATGTTACTCCCTTCCAGACTCGCTAGTTGTCTCAGCCTTTGCTGTGTGGAGTATCTCTTGTCCTCTCATTGGCCCTATCCAAACCGTTGCTACCCTTCTTGCCATATCGCTTTTTCCCTCTTGGCTATGTATTGTTGTTTTCTTTTGAGGTTGTCTTGGTCTCATCTTCAACAGCAGGTGTGACTGTTAAGTCAGGCGGGTGTATAGACATCCCCGCCCCCCTCTACCTCAGAAACATGAGAGCAATAGGGCTGATAACAGTGTTCTCTCCTTGGTTTCCCCTCCTTTTTCGTTTTTTCTTCCAGTGAAGTATTATTATGGACTGATCTTGCACGCACATTCCCTCTTGTGCCCTTCTATCCTTTTTTTTTTGTTGTTGTTGGTTTTAAATAGGTCCTGATGGTCCTGGTTCCATATCTATTCTGGGGAGTGTCAGTCCGGTTCCTGTCCCCCGGCAAGTCGAGAATTGGAGTACATGGTGAACACTCTCACGCCTCCATCACCCATCCACCATAGCCAACCATCTTGTACCTCCTCCTTTCTCCACCTCACCACAGCCAACCAACTTGCATCTCCTCCTTCCTCCACCTCCATCACCCATCTCACAATAGCCAACCACCTTGCCCTTACACCCATCCACCATAGCCAAGCAGTTTGTACCCTCTTCCTCCTCCACTCCATCACCCATCCATCATAGCCAATTAACTTGAAACTCCTTACTCCTCCACCTCCATCACCCATCCACCATAGCCAGCTACCTTTTCGTTTTTTTCTTCCAGTGAAGTATTATTATGGAATGATCTAGCACACACATTCCCTCTGGTGCCCTTCATGTCACACAACACACATGCACGCATTATCTCGTCAGACAAGAGAAACCTGAGAGCTTGCTAAACCAAATTTTCAAGGTTGCAAATTAGCAAACGTGAGGAGGAACAGATGATAGTTGTTTGACAGACGTACATATGTGCCCATGCCACACACTCACACACACACACGCACACTTGTCAGACAAGAAGAACCTGAGATCTATAGCTAAGAATTTCGGGCCCCTAAGTAAGCAGGACTAGGAGCATATCACCATGATTCCTTAACATAGGTTCCCTAGTAGTCACAACTTGAGTGACTCCGTTTTCTTTCCGGCTCATTAATGAAACAAGTGAGATGTGTTGTGAAAAGTCTCCAAGGATCCCAAACAGCTCGGTCACTGGCTTGAGTGCATTAGCAGCCATACTTTTGGTTTCCTGCTGATCAAACATTGCTTATACAAATTTAACTGGTTGCAATACTTCAAAAGCAAATACGTATAAGTGTGTAGTTGTTCCAGTAAATGTCATGTTCGTTTTTTAGAGATCACTTTCTAACGTCTCACCCCCCCCCCCCCCCCMCACACACATACAGGCAAAGCATTTCATCAGACAAGAAAAACCTGAGACATAGATACACTTCCAGAAGAGTGTGGCTGACTGAGATGCTGCCTTTTGCACATGATTTCCTGCGATACTTTCCCTTCCGCTCGCATTTTTGCCTGTCTCAGCATCCTTCCATACACCAATCAATCTATTTATTGGCCAAATTGTCTGTTCACAGCACCTCAGTTTATACAACTGTTCACAGAATCATCAGAACTGTCCAGTTGCAATTCACACAATGAAATACGGTCACAAGGGATGGTCTTGCAAGATGACTCCATGATGCCCCCCTCCCCACCTCTTCGCCCTCTCCTCCCCCCTCCCATGCTGCCATTTCTCATCCGTTCTCACCCCAGAATGTTATTGTCTCCACCATGATAGTCATCATCCCCTTCTCTAATGCCCCTATTGGTCCAGTCTAGCTTTCTTGAGAGGAGAGGATGGAGGAGGTTGGCCAAAAAACTTTGTCCAGTCCATAGACTGACCCGCATCCTCACGGGGATTCACACTCAGGCCGTTAACTCCAACAATGTTATAGCATTGCTGGTGCATCTCCTGCGAAGGACAATGTTGATGCAGGTGCGGTGCAAATGCTTGAGGTGAACTGTCTGCTGCAGTTGCCCCCTCTGGTACTCGCTCTGCCATGAAGCTCTCGGGAACAAAATTTGTGCCCCCCCTCCCGTCGTCAAAGTTGAGCTTTCCAAGTCTCCTTCCTGGGTTTATTCTATTGTTTATTGCCACCAGGTCGTGTGATGGGCTCTGGTACTCCTGTGTACCTGTGCCAACTAATGCATAAAGTCGGCGGGTGGAGGGTGAGTGGATCAATGTCTCTGCCTTCTCTGAAGAAAGTGAAGACACCCATATATTGTGCTGTCCAGATACTTTCTTGGTGGGCGACAGAGGTGATACACACCGAGTGAAGGGAGAGCCTGGTGTCCTTGCTGTACCAGTGGGCTGACTCAGTATCATGGGTGATGAACCTTGTCCCTCTGTTGTGTTGTCCATGCTCTTCATCCGACGCTTGGGAGTGATGTTTCCCTGCCCAGCAACCTCACTTCCACCAACCACATAAGGCGCAGCGGTCTGAGTCACAGGGGAAAGCTGAACTGGATGTAGAGTCAGAAGAAAGGACTTCGTAGCTGGTACGTAAACCTCGTTGTAGAACTTTATGATATCGCCAAACTCAGCAAGCTTCCGTGTTGTCGCATGCTCTATCAGGACGTTGCGGAACACATGCGGCTTGCAGTGAGGCAACTTTCTGTACTGAGCTATGATCTCCTTGAACGGGGTATTCAGTTTCACCACCTTGGCTACCCCATAGATACTTGACAAAATTATCTGATCTAAGTGCCGCTGGTAAAACAACTTGGTCAAGTTATTCAGAGTATGCTCCACAACCTTCTTCACCTGCTCTACAACATTGGTGTTGAGCCTCAGCATGTTGCAAAGAAGAGCGATTCGAACCCCTGCCAACTTTATTATCTTTTGGAAGAACATGTTGAGAACCGTCCCAGCACCTGCCTCAGAAGTGCTGCCACCGGTAAAAAGTGTCTGTGAACTCGCAGACATTGATTGTGGGGCTGTGTTTCCAGCAGTCACCCTTGATTTCCCTATAGGACAAAACGTCTGGAAAGCTGAAGTATGATCTTTGGCAGGCGATGTTACAGCATTCACGACCCCCCCCCCGCACCCCCCGCCACCATCTCGAGCTTGATCACCACCCCCTTCTACTCCCTCTCCTCCTGAAGGCTCTCCGAGAGAAGCACAGCTCACTCCATTTGCAACTGCTATTGCTGATCCCGCTGAGGAAGGGTGAAGTGGACATCTTTCGCCAGCAGAAGGAATAACTGGCAGCGATAAGCACGCTGGAATGGCAGACGAGGCAGTTGCAGAGGGACCAGCAGCAGCTGAAACCCCGTCTGACGTGCTGCGATTGCTTCTCTGAGGTGAGGCCATAGATGTGAGGGATAAAACATTTCCACAAGTCCCCGATCCCGCATGTTCCATGGCCACTGGACAGGGATCCGGACAAGGAACCTTCGAGGCCGGAAGTCTGAGCGTCTCGAGCGACGGTGGAGGATCTGGGAGCAGCTGCAATCGTTGAATTTCTTCCGATTGCGACGGTTTTGCAATCCCCAGTACATTGTACAACGACGAACCCTTTTCCCAGGCCATGTTCTCGAGGATTCGCTCCTCGATCGAGTTGAAGTGCCGCTTCAGCTCCTTCGGCAGCGCGTCTTCGTGCCTCACAAACGCCTCAACCATTCTGCTCAAGTCAAAGGCAGTGATACCCGTTGGATCGAGCACACCAGGAAATGTCACAGTCACTGTTTTGTGGCTTGCCAACACCACCTCCGAACAGCAGCCCAGCAGCGTGCGATGAAACATCTCGTTGCCCACAAGAGTCGACAAATTGCTGGTTTTCAGCCTATTCGACTCCGCCTTTAACATCGACAAAAGTATTCGGTAATACAGCTTCAGCGCTTCTTGTGCTCTCAGTTCGGCCCAAGCTCCGTCTGCTGTCACCAAGCCAAAAGCCTTGTTCTGCAGATGAGCTATTCCAAACTGCTTCCACTGCGGCTCCGAAGAGGCAGCAATGAAAACTCTCTCCAACAGAATCTGTGCACGATAGTGAACAGCGGAAATGAAGTCTTCGGTAGGACTGCGAAGATAATGCAGCAACTCTCCGGACGGCTCCATCGGACAGTTCACAACGTGGAGGCGTAACCACCTTGCTGTGTTCATTGCCGTGCTGACGGGTGTCGCCGGAGGCAAGACCGAACCTTGTGGCCAGAGCTTTACAGGAGAGGAGTATGGTGAGGCAGCTAGGGTCGACAGTGGTGAAGCTGGAGTCAGAGAGTTCGCCATATGCAGCGCATGCCCCGCTGCTGTACCCTGCGTCGTATGACCTCGCTTGGCTCCGACGTTGGGTGTCAAGCAAGCTGGATTGCCGAGGCTGCTTCCGTCGCTGCTCAGTACGATTCTTTCATCGACGTCCCCAACTGTGTAGTACCAAACCTCGTATGCACGTTCAAACACTTTGAGGTTGCTTTCGAGACCACTGTCCATCAGCCCGTCGAAATAGACCAAGCCATCCGTTTTCAACCCATCAAGGCGACCAGAGGTTTTGAAGAGGGGAGCCGGAGTGGCGGGCCTTCGAAGCGCTTCGCTGATCTTCGCATTCACTCGTTGCATCAGTCTGACAACATCTTCCACGCAGGCATAATGAGTGGCACACAGCGATGCCAACACGTCGACGCCATCAACGCCCCGTTCGGGGAACTTCTTGACGTCCTCTAAAGATGCTCGCGGCAAGGGGATGTGTATCATCAAAACCGTCAAAACGCACAGAAGCAAATTTGTTGATGTGACCAAATCGATGTAGGATAGATGGATGTGCGTCTTCAGGAAGAGGAACAGGATCCAACCAAACGCGAAATGAATGTTCACGTCTCTGGACACTATCCCCTCACTTGTCACCCCCCACCCTCCACCACCGCCATCGCGGGAATCGATACACATGCGTTCATCAACCAGGAATTGTTCGTAGAACTCCTTCCGATAATGATTATATAGAACCGCCATCTGTACAAAGCTCTCCTTTATCTCCCTAATCTGAAGGCTTCTCTCTATGTCTGCCCTAGTTTCGGGATACCCTAGACTCCTAAGCACAGGCGTCGCTTTAGACAAAAAGTGCGTGATCTCCCGCAGGAAGTCCACCAGAGTTACGTTGGATTTTTGCAGCAGCTGCATAAGCGTAAACCCCGTTGTATTGCCGCTGTTGGATTTTTTCTCTATTTCCCTTCCTGCTTGAAAATTTGCCTTCTTCACAACCAGAAGAACACATGCCCGCCACAACCTCTCAGTATCGTCCGGGTTGCTTGAGTGAAAACCTCCATTTGCCTTCATCATATCTTTCGTTCTTCGAAACAATTCCAGCCCATGAGTAAGTAGACCCTTATTTTCCACGAATTGCTCGGAAAACTTCAGGAAGCGCATATCCATCGAGTCGAGTGGAACCCCCGTTTCCGTCGGCGCTGCACCTGCACAGTGCTTCCTGGCTATTTCATGCTGATATTGCTGTTGCGCCTGCTGGTGTTGCATCCCATTCTGTTCCTTGCTACTAAGTATCACGACTTCACTCCCTTGATCGCCGTTAGTTTGCTTCACCTCACCTACCCCTACCATTTGTCCTCCTCCAGCGCCATCGCCTTCTCCCCCTTCTTCTCCTCCTCCTCCTCCTCCGCGCCAATCACCCACATGACGCTCTTCCTTGACAATTTGGTCGTTGGAAGAAGATACCGAAGCCCCAGCGGAAGCGGCAATGGCACCGAAAGCGGCCGCGGCAGCCGAGGGATGGCGCCCCTCCTGCGCCTGCTGTTGGTTAACCACGCCGTTTTTCTCGGGAGTAGCCTCTTTCTCACCTTTAACCGTTACCGCAGCCATCCAGCTCGATGACCTCTTCCCTGACGATTTCGAGTTTTACTTACATGTGCCTATCCTGTCAGACAGCTGTCCGCGCCGTCCGATGTACTCGTCTCCACATCGCCGATTCAGTGCCAGAGGATGGGCAAAAATCAGTGCACCAAAACACAGAAACCACTGAACAGAACGTGAGAGAAGGTAGGTGATGACTTGATGAGTGCAGAAACGCCGACGAAAAAGGACAGAGCGCTTACAAATTAAAAAGTAGGCGGGCAAACGGTCTAGAAAGAAAGGAATGCGAATGCGTTTAGGAGATCAGGCGAAGAAAGCCGGTTGCACAAGAGAATTGAGAAAAACAAAGGTGCGCGACGATGACGTCAATCTGACATGAGGATGAGCGCTGATGGTGTGCTATCACACGCCTGAGCAGGGGCCCAAGCCGAACCATGATGAATTGAAGCCTGACTACCCGGAAACAGTCCGGAGGCAAAAGGGAACAGGGGGGTGAGATAGGGGCGAAATCGATAGCACATGAAAAACTGAAGACGGCCCAAAAATCAACGATGCGGGCTCATAACGGGAAGCCATGGCGAGAGGAGACGGCTGTTATGTCCGATAACGGTGCTGACGGCGAGAGTGCATGTCCTCCTACCTCGTATAGCTCCTTTTTCGTCGGACTTACATGCTCAAGACGCCGACCTGGTCGCCCGGAAGTCATACCCACGGCGATGACCAAATCTCTCTACACTTCACCATTCTCCTTTAACTACTTTCTACGATTACCACCATCAAACCCCTCCCGGCCTTAACCGCTCTCCTCTCGTCCTACAACGTCAATGTTTGTTTGTCAAAATCAAACCAGCACGGCTTCGCAGGTCTCCATTAGCCATCATCACTCCCCGTTGTCTCTCAAGCGCGCGTGACTGAACCCTTCCGACCGAACACTACTCCTAAGCTTATACAGAGGACTCCTGCAAGAATAGCTACCTCTCACAATCAAGGGGATGCCTGTTGGCCCCCACCCTAATTAGTGGTGTTCAGGGAGTAGGGTGGGCCCGCCGGGGGCAGGGGGGCTGGGACTAACGCAAAGACCGAGCATCTTGCCAGTAGCTTAGCTGGGCATCCCTTCTGCTTCCCGCGGCCCCATCGAGTAACAACAATTGACCTGGCCACACCACTCTCCGAAACCCTAAATTCGAGAGGTTGTGCATCGCCATACACACTCAAAATCCGACACAAAAAGTAACCTCATGCATCGCCACACGGACACTCAAAATCCGACGTGTCCGGCATTTGGTCTCGAAACGCTCCTACCGAGAGAGCTTGCAGAAAACCCTCCTGGGTCCCAGCCCGCACTACTCGCATACTCAACAGAGCTTGCGGCCTACCTCGAATACCTCTCCGTTCTCAAGAAGTGTCAGTCCCATTACCCTCACAGTAGTGATGGTTTTAGTGGCTCCCAGGTTCACGAGGGAACACTTTTTTTTTTACTTTTTTTTTCCGAGTGCTGCGTGGCGAAGCGGCCAAGGGCAAGGGGCAACATGAAATCTCCCCTTCACCAGTGAGAGGAAACTATGCTTGCAGGGGTCCCCTCTAGATAGCCTTAGGAGTCGGTTGTGAAAGGCAAAAACAGAAGTTGAGAGAAGAATATAGAAAAAAAAAACTCTCTATGCACGGACGGGCTCTCAAAAGTAGCTGACAGGTCTCGAGTTACTTCGCTGTTTCGAGAGTCCTGTGGCCATGCCCAATGAGAAAACTCGTCTTTCCACCCAGCCCTAGAGAAATGGCTTTTTGTTTTCGCATTTTGCATCTCAAGTGGCCGTTCTTGAAACTCAAGTGCGGCCCCGCCAAAATCGCACATGAGTGCAAGTCACCTCCCCGAGGTGCCTTGAATTCAAGAGCTGCCCTGGGGTTTCAGCCGCGGACAGATTTTAATTTTTTGCCTTTTTTTTATGCCACACATTCCTGGTTCACGCACGGTCCTTCTTGCGGTCCAGCCAGTAACGGCTACCGGTGGATCCATGCAGATTCCAGAGAGCCGTTGGGGCAAACACGCGGGGCGACCGTTTCCGTGGGCAAGTGTTTGGCAGGGGGTGATTTGAAACGGCTTGCCGAGGAGACACATGTAGCCGTTGGGTTTGGAGGTGGGCGGGCGGCGGATGGACGATCATGTCGCGCTCCACACACCGGTACAAAGACAAGCATCATCCAACCCCATTGAATAGCGGCAATTGAACATACTTATGCCAATCTCCATTGTCGTTTCCTGTCGTATGCAGTGCACTGCGACATGCATGGCAGACCATGCTAGGATGGTGACGCTACTTTGTGTCCTCCTCCTCCTCCTGCTCCTTGTGGTACTGCTCCATCTGTGTTCTTTCACGCGTTGTAGGTGTCTGCCATGTAAGCGGAAGACGACAAAGTTCATCAAGCGGTCGGCGTGCAATGGAGGGATGGGTGGCGGCGACGGGGGGAACACATACATATTCGGGGTCAGGGGGGTGGGGGTGGGGGTGGGGGAGGTGTCCATCGGAAACACCCCAGTACGATCCTTCACTTTACGCACACCTGGGCCGCATCTTCAGCCGCTTCTCGATGACGAGAATTGGGAGCCGCCCCCATCGACGTTGAACCTTGCGTACAGTTCCACGCAGTCCATATCGGGCAGCGCTTGGGGGGGCAGGAAATCAACGACAGAGAAAGGGGCCAATGACGTCCCTTCTGTTGGCTGACCTGCAGCAGGGGATGAGTCCACCCCTCGATCTGCAGTTGTCTTCGGGGGTGAGGCCTACCAAACAGTAACAGTCCTCGGCAATGCGGCCAGCCGTTCGGAGGGTGACGGATCGGTTGGAAATGAAGGTTGTCATAGCAGTGCTCCAAGGTTGTAGCAATCCGGTGCACCAAAGAGCAGTGTTATCCAGGCGGGTAGAACTGCCACCCGACCAACGGTCGGGGCTGGAAGCAGTGTTGTTGGAGGTGCGGCAAGATGGAATACTCGACAGGCGAATATTGTGGAGCACATCATCGCATGAGTGTCCACAATGCGTGCCACCAGTGGCGGGGAGGCTGGTGTAGATGGGGGTGCAGACTACGAAGTCGTGGAAAAGGTGGCGGACTCCATCGACGAAGATGAAGATGACATTGAGGAAGAGGAGCCCAGTAGCGGACCTCTCGTTGGCCTGTGAGACCATCCCCTTGGCCTGTGTTGTATTCGGGGTAGTCCAGTCCATGCCGGTACCTTCGTCGGTATAAGCCAGTCCAGTCCAGTCCAGTCAGTCTGTTGGGATATACCCCAGCCAGAGTTTGTACTTTGCGGCATTCTACATTTGCACAATTTGGAGTACGTGCGTTGAAGTCTCACGCGGGAGTTGCGTAGTGCCATCTTGCTCCACTCTCATCCTCCATCTCCATCTCTATCCCAGGTGGAGCACCACACCTGGTGGGTCCGCCACAGTGGTATCAGAGCGGGAACGCTCCCCACTCCCACCCGCCACACCTCACAGTGGGGAACTGTGTACAACCCGACAACAGGTTTTTTGGGTGTTTTTGTGGTGTTTTCGGTGGAAAACAGAGGGAAAAGGTGATGAAACGTGCACGGCGAAGGAGCAAGACGTGACAAGAAAAGAGATATAGAGTCATGACGCGTGCGCAAGGCCAAGGTCGCCGCACACGCACACGCACACGCATGCGCCACGTGCTCACGCTGCCCCGCCCCGCCCCACTCCCCGATTATTTATCATCAAGATCGCTGTTGTCAGGGTTTGAACTTGGGCAGCTGCCACTTATGCGCGTGTGTGGCTAATGCCTTAACACACTGCCCAAAGCCATAGTCTTAGCTGATATTGTGGCTTGCTGGTGTTGAAGAAGTGCCACGGCAGCTATTTACACTCCCCCCCCCCCCCCCCCAATCGGCGAGCGGCAAGCAGCGTGCGGCAAGACAGCTATTTGCCCCCCCCCCATCGGCGAGCGGCGAGCAGCAAGCGAAAAATTTGAATTTTTTTCTTCTCTCTACTCCTTCTCTCATTTTTTTTATTTTTTTTATTTTATTTTTATTTATTCTAAAAATTTGAATTTTTCTGCGGCACCTCTAGATCTGTTTAGGACCTCGTTATTTCAACTCTCGGCACACATTTTGACCCTGCCAGGGTAACGAAGTGCTGCCAATTTTTTTTTTCTTTTCTCTCTACTCTCTCCCCTCTTACTTAGTCATATCTTTGACGGCACACTTCGACCCCATGGGGGTAACGAAATGCTGCCGAAAGTTTTGAAAAATTCAACACTTAGTCTCTCTTCACTCTCCACCGGTCCATTATTTATTTACTATTTATTCAATTATTTTCTGAAATTTATAATTTGCGGCATTTTGAAGCTTAGTGTGCTTATCTTGGTCTCTCCTTCCTCTTGGCACATTCTTGACCCCATGGGGTGAAGGGAAACGCTGCCGAAAATTCCAAAAAAATAAATATCATTTCTCTCTTTATATTTTGTTTATCTCTAACTATTTTTATTAATTTTTCTCTCGGAATTTTATTGTTTATTTATTTTCCTTTTCCCTTCCCCTCCATAGTTGTTATTTTATTTTCTTGATTAGGTCATCGATACCCCATCTTAACCACTCAAACTCCGGTTAGGGTTTTCTTAGGGTTTTTCTAAGGTTTAGGATTTTCCTAACCCCCCTCCTTTCCCTTCCTATTCGAGCACCCTGGACCCGAACCATCCCTCCCCATTTGATGGCACCCACGCTCGACTCACTAGCGTCGCTCGTCGCTTTCTACCGCCGACCCCCCCCTACGCCCTCCGCTCACGCGGCCCTCCTTTGGCCCTCTCCAGTTCGGCCCGTTACCTTCCCATCGCCGACGGTGTGTCACAAGCCGCCGACGGGACGACGAGCTCGGCACCGGGCTCCATACCCGTGTCGACGGACCAGGGCCATCACCCGCAGGGGGATCTGCACACCCTCCTCACCTCCCTCCTTGCGCCCATTCAGGCACAACTGGTGACCCTTGCGCCCTTACAGGCGAAAGTGGCGACTTTTGCCGCCAGCATGTGACAACTCCAGGAGGCTGGCTGCCCGTCTTTCCTCTCCTAACTCTCTCTCTTCTCCGGGCTCCCAGTCATGGTGGAGCTTCCTCCTCCGTTGCCCCCGACCCGACCATCCTAGTGACCGTCTACTCCCCTAGCGCGACGACCACCACGGGCCAGACCTTCCCTCGCTCTACGGGCGCACCCTCCAAGATTCCGGTCACTATGGCCACGGGACCACAGCCTGCTGTCGTGCTCTCAGGTTTTTCGGGTGCCTCGCTTCTCCCTCCCGTTCGCACGACCGCCGCGCCACCTGACTCTCCCCCTTATGGGATGCCCTGCGCCGCTCGTGCATCTACTTCCCCTACTACTCCTCGCTTGCTCTATATCCGACGTCTTGAGGCCGACCTGGCCCAGATCCGGGCCGACCTCGTCCTCTTACGCCTTCAACCACCCCTCCCCTCACAAGTGGCCGCGCCTTCGGGTGCACCCCCTTCTTCCTCTACTCTTCCATCCATGTAGGCTCGCTTCCCTCGCCCTCCACCCCCTCCACCCCATCCTACCTCCTTCCTACTCCCTCAGTTGCTCTGACCTCTTCTACCACAGCTCCCTCGCAGCCTGCCGTTGTTTCCCCCGCCGCTCCACCATGCGGCCAGGCGTACAGTCAGGTGCGCCCCCTTCTCCGGGACCTGCGCTGACTTACTCGGGCGTAGCGCATGACTCTGCCTCTTGATCTCCTCGTCGCCAAAACGGTGGTGCACCACTCATCCATTTGACGGACATTGCCTTGTATGACGGTACAGGGATACGTGTGTCTCGGTGGATGCAGTCTTCCACCCACACGCTCCAGCTCATGGGCGTCCCACCCGACAAGTGGGTGACTCACCTCTTCATGCGCCAGCTTGGCGATCCTTTCAACACCTGGGATGATTTCTATACTCACTCTCTTCGTGAGGGTCGTACCCGGACCTTCATGGATTTTCAGGCGTTCCTTGACGATCGCTTCGGAGCCCGACATGACGTGACTGACGCCTTCGAGCGTGTCGTCAGTACACGCGGGTCCGTCTCCGGAGGCGCTGCCGGCCTTGACCGCCACATCCAGGTCTTTCAGGACGCCCGCCTCATTTGTGATGTAGCGTTCCTCCCCGAGACTACCCTCATCGATCGTTTCCTGGCCAGCCTTCCCCTTGAGTACCGCTCTGAGTTATGGCGGTATGACTTCACATCGGCCCCGCAGGCTTACGAGGCCGCCACGGCCCATCAGCGGATGCGGGCCCGTCTTCAACCCACTTCCTCCTCCCTGCCTCGGTGTACTGGTTACGCTCCCTCCTCCTTTCACTGCATTTCCCAGCGCCGTTCCCCTTTCCACGGTCGTCCCCGTCATTCCGCGCAGCAGGGCCGTCACTTCTCGCACCCTTTCAGCACGCTCGAGTATGGTGAGCAGGACGTTGTTGCCCCGCTGTCGCATGAGGGTGACCATAGCGACGACCTCGACCTCTGCAAGGCCGTCCACTACCACCTGGAGGACTCTACCCTCCCTCTAGCCGAGCCTCCAGCTCGCCCTCTCCACCCTCTCCCGGGCACGCAGCCGCTCTGATCACGTTGGCACGTCGCCCCCCGAGGTCCCTCGGCAAGACCTCCCTCAGGGCTTTGTCCCTCCTCGCGGTGTACTTTCTGTTGAGGAGCGCGTGGCCATTTTAGGCCGGTGTGGGTGTTTGCGCTGCCGCCAAAACGGTCATACCTCCTTGCGGTGCCCTTACACCGCCGCCCTCGACCGCCACTACGCTGAGCTCTCTCACGAGCGTCGTGCTCAGTCCCCCCCTGACGCCTCGCATCCCCGCGGCGCCTCCTAGCCACAGTGCAGTGTACACCTGTGCCCTCCTCAGTAGTCGGCTTCCTGACATCTCAGTTGCAGTTTGCCCCTCTCGCTACTGGAGTTGAGGTATCGCAAGACCCGACAATGTGTACTCAGCCCTCTGTCGCAGTACCGTCTGCGCCTCCGCAGACCACCGTCTCCCCTCCTACCTCTCCGTGACTACCGACACGTCGAGCCATTCGCTCAGCCTGTTGCAGTGAGCAATTTGCGACTTGCGAGGACGTTGTGTCCTCCCTTCTGGGGTTGAGCATGCTCCAGGCTCGTCAGGAGCGACTCACTCTCCATGTCGCTGCACTGCGTCGCCTTCTCGCCATCCTCAATGACCCTGATCGCACCCTCCCGATTATTCTGGTATGACTGGGGACCTCCACCAGGGTGTACTCAACATTGTGGGATTCCGGTTCTCAGGGCAACTTCATTCACCCACGTGTGGTGAAAGAAACCCGCTTACCCACGACAGGGTCTCCGACTCCCATCCCCGTCACCCTTGAAGATGACAAGACCTAGCGCTTCTTCGATCAGCCAGTCACCGACCTCCCTTTCTTCCTCACTCTGGAACCGACTGATCGTCCCCCGGAGTCTCGTCGCCACCGCTCCTCTGCACATTTCGACGTGATGGAGAGGGGGTACGACTTCATTTTTGGTACTTCGTGGTCTCGTTGGTTTCGTAGCACCGAGGCCGATTGGGCGACCAACACTCTCATTCTCAGAACGAAGTGTGGACAGACGTATCGCGTACCTTTTATAGGTACCACTGCGACACCATGCCCCGATCCTCCTCCCCCAGAGCCTTCCATGCCCACACCATCTCCCTCTATCACTGTCACCTCGCCTCGACAGTTCGCCCACTTCATCCGACAGGACGACGTCACCATCTTTACGGTGAACGTTACGGATCTCTTGCACTATGATCCACCCTGTCCTGACGCTGAGCTCATCTCTCTGGAGCCAGATCCTCCTTCTATCTCCTTGGCTTCTATCTCTACTTCTCTTCCTCCGCCGTCCGTTGAGTCCGCCTCGTCGTTGCACGCCCACGCTGACGCTGAGGAACTTGCACGCTATACGGCCAACCTGGAGCCCGCAGTTCGTGACCTCATTCGAGAGTACCACGACGTTTTTCCATTGTCGTTCTCGTGCGCCGGCATCCCACCGATGCGCGACGACGAGCATTCCATCCAACTTGTGCCTAACTATCGTGTTCACCACCAGGCACCCTACAGACTCTCGATCCCCGAGGTCACTGAACTCAAGCGTTAGCTTGAGGAGCTCCTAAGACTGGGTTTCATTAAACCCAACAACTCCCCGTGGGTTGCACCCGTCCTCTTTGCTCTCAAAGCGGATGAAACTTTCCGTTTTTGCATCGATTATCGCGACCTTAACCGCTACACAGTTAAGAAGAATTACCCCATGCCTCGTGTCGATGAGTTGTTCGACCGCCTAGTAGGCAACCGCTTCTTTACCAAGATTGATTTTCGTAGCGGTTACCATTAGATCCGCGTCGTTGCAGAGGATCAGCCGAAGACCGCCTTTCGGTCGCGGTTCGACCACTACGAGTCCACAGTGATGCCATTCGGCCTCACCAATGCACCCGATCCTGGTCTATAGTCATACCTTAGAAAATCATCTCAGACACCTCTGCAATGTCCTACAGCGCTTACACAAGTATGGCTTCTATGCTAAGCTCAGTAAGTGTCGCTTTGCCCAACGCAAAGTGCACTTCCTAGGACACTACGTGTTTGACCACGGTCTCTACATGGACGACGCAAAGATCACGGCCCTTGCGGAGTGGCCCGTCCCCACATCTGCCAAGCAGCTTCGCAACTTCCTAGGCCTCACTAGCTACTATAGTAATTTCATCTAGGGATACACTAGGTATTCCTACGTCCTTACCTCCACCCTCCTCCGGAACGACCCGCCATGGTCTTGGACACCCCTCCACGAGGACGCCTTTCGCGCACTCAAGAAGGCAGTGACATGTGCACCGGTTCTCCACCTACCCGATTTTGATCGCTCTTTTATCCTTATGACCGATGCGTCAGGATTTGCTATAGGAGCAGTGCTTTCTCAGATTTTTCCCTCCTCTCCTGATTTCTTTCATCCTCGCATCCCTCACTTCCCACCCCCTACCCCTACCACTGCGTCCTACCTTTCGCCCACTCGTTCAACTACTGGTGAGTGTTCTCTTGACTATTCTCCTACCATCGTCGAGGACGGCATTGTCGAGTCTCGCTCAGATGATTGTCTGATAGACTTCTACTCCCGTCAACTTCTGCCCGTCGAGGTAAACTACATTGCTAATGAATGTGAGGTTCTCGCAGTAGTTTATGCCACTCGGCACTAGCGTCACTACCTGCACGGGACACCATTCACAGTGCGCACATACAACTCTGTTGTCCAGGCTTTTTCAACAAAGTCGAAACTCACTCCTCAACAGGCTCGCTAGTGGCGCGACCTATCCGAGTTTAGTTTCACCACTGAGGATATCAAGGGTGAGACCAATTGGGTCGCAGATGCCTTATCCTAACGCCTTGACCATAATCTAGAGCAGATCCAGCTCGCTGCCATCTCGGTCACCACCGTTCACCACTCGGTGACGGGTTTCCACTCAGTACCGCCACTGCCCCGACTATCGCGACATCCACACGACCCTTCGGAGTGGCAAGACCTTCCCGAACTACTCTCTCGAGGACAACGGTCTTGTATACAGGCACGGTTCACGGGCCACCAGAGAGCCCCGTATTTGCGTTCCCTCCACTGGACAGCTACATATCCGGGCAGTAGCAGAGTTCCATGACCAGGCAGCCGCCAGTCATATGGGCTTGAGCCGCCTATACGTCTGGCCGAAGCGCAAGGACTTTGTGAAGGACTGAGTCGATGAGTGTCCCACCTATCAGGAGGTAAACAGTGCGAACCACCTGCCTTATGGTTTGCTCCAGCCTCTTCCTATCCCTGAGGGTCGTTGGCAGTCCATCACCATGAAATTTATCGGTCCTCTTTGTCCTCCGCCCCCCCGCGGTCATGATGCTATCCTGGTCGTCGTCGACTGCTTCACGAAGCGAGCACGCTTTGTTCTGTGTCGCTATGCCATCAGTGCACGTGAGGTCGCCGACATCGTGTTTGACCGAGTCGTGCATGACCACGGCTTACCTTTGAGCATCACATCTGACAGTGACTCGCGCTTTACGGGCCATTCAGACGATGGCTCCGCGAGGTGTACGGCACCCAGCTCCGCTTCTCCTCATCTTACCATCCCCAGAATGATGGTCAGACCGAGGTCACGAATATGACTCTCGGAGATATTCTCCGAAATATTGTTCGTGACGACCAGCAATGGGATATCCATCTTGCCCACACGGAGATAGCCTACAACCACGCCGTCTTGCCAGCCACAGGGATATCACCTTACTATTGCGACCTCGGCTATCACCCTCGTGTTCCCGCGGACTTTCGTCGACTGTCACAGATACACCCCGACAGAAGTTGTCCCATGCTGGATGATTGGGTTGCACACATGACGTCGATCATTAAGACCGTGCATGAGCACATAGTTGCTTCCCAGACTCGCATGGCCGCACGTGCGAACCGATCGAGGATGGATCATCCATTCAAAGTCGGTGATGATGTGCTTGTCGGCACCCGCCACTTACAGCTCGAAGCGAATACGCTTCACAAGTTCTGGCGTCACTTCTTTGGGCCATGCCGCATTTTTCAGGCCATGGGTTTTGATACGACATCTAGCCCGATCAGCATCCTCGTGAAGCTGAGCGACTACCTACGTCAGGCTCGTGTGCACGATGTCTACCACATCTCGTTACTGCGTCCCTACCGCAAACCGTCTGAGCGTTTCGCTGGACGGACCATACGAGCGCCCTCCACCTATCATGGTAGACGGCCATGAGGAGTTTCTCGTTTCAGACATCATTGGTCGCCGAGTCACCGACGACAACCCTCCTCACGTCGCGTATCTAGTACGTTGGAAGGGTTACCCTGATGAGGAGGCTACTTGGGAGCCCCTCGAGCACTTGCAGCACGCTTGCATGTTGGTGTGTGCCTATGATCGTGCTCGTCGTGCTGGGTTGACTGCTCCTCCTCAACCCACTGACCCTCTTCCTTCTTCCTCGGCTGAGGAGACCGCTGAAGTCGAGCCTGCTCCATCTGAGGCAGACCTTCAGCAGCAGTCGGATGCTTCTGAGCGTCCACATCGCACTCGTCGTCGTCCTGCTCAATACGACGATTGACTCTGACTTTTTTTCCCTTGTCTTTGACTTCTCCGTATTCCATCCACTCCAGTTTTGTTACTTCAGCTCGTCGACGTTGCGACTCTTCCTCGACAACATTCCAGACTTCTCTTCATGGACGTCATTGACAACTCCACGGACTTCGTCACGATCAACTTTGCCTACTTCAGTCGTATTTACCCTCTTACCACTTTGCCCTGTACAGTACCCTGTTTGTGTCGCCTGATGGTCTCCCTTTAGCCGGGTTCCTCTGAGTTGGGCTCTCCTTGGGTATACGCATAGGCATCGGAACCGTAGCGTTGCCCTGACTTCCCAGTTTACGGATCTAGCTCCAACTTCCCTCACCTTGGGAGTCATTTGCATGATTCCCTTACCCATCACTTTTTCTATCCTTTGTCGTCCCTCACGCCCTAGTTAGGCAGTCTTGCATGCTTCATCTAGGTGCGCCCACTATACGAGGCTCCCTTATTCACTTGCATGGTCGACCTTATATAGCAGTCACCCCTTTAGTCGAGCATTACCCGCCCTGATGGTCTATCTGTTAGGGTCATTGGTTCTATTCGCTCCCAGTTCCCTACCCTCATTGAGCCTGATGACATGTGTCTCTTTGTCATTATGTATGCCCTTAGGAGTTTATTGACCCCTAGGCTGCATTCGCCACCCTCAGAGGCCATCCCACCCTGTGGTTTGCGACACACTCCTCTTGTGACATATGGTTGTCTTATTGTTGCTTTGTTGCTCTCAGACCGAGGCTACTACCTCTAACATTACTAGGATTTAGTTGTTTCTGCTTTTGTTGTTCTTAGGACTTATACACTAATCAGTTGTTTCCAGACTGAGGCTACTGCCTCCAACATTCTAGGATTCAGTTGTCATTACGTTCTGCTTTCCTAGGACATGTATACTAGTTAGTTGCTTCTGCTTTCACTTAGGCTGTTAGCTGTGACATTGTTGTTTTTGTGATATTTTCTATCCTAGGTTGCATCGCATGGACTTAGCATGGAGCTTGCTGCGCATCCTAGACTACTCAGGTTTTCATTTTCTTTGCTAGAGTTCCACTTCTTGGCGGAAGCGTACATGTATCTAGGCGATCCATCACAGGTCAAGGATCGTGTAGCGGACCTCTGGTTGGCCTGTGAGACCAGGCACTTGGCCTATTCTCACAGGCCTGTGTTGTATTCGGGGTAGTCCAGTCCAGGCTGGTACCTCTGTCGGTACCAGCCAGTCCAGTCTAGTCTAGTCAGTCCTCTGGGGTATACCCCAACTAGAGTCTGTACTTTGGGGCGTTCTGCATTCGCACAATTTGGAGTACGTGTGTTGGAGTTTTGCGTGGGAGCTGCGCTGTGCCATCTTGCTCCACTCTCATCCTCCATCTCCATCTCTATCCCAGGCGGAGCACCACACCTGGTGGGTCCGCCACAAGCCCTGGCTGGCGCCGAAGAGCCAGAAGAGGACGGCGACGAAGAAATCTGCTCCCAAGGGGTGGGGGAAGGGGAAGGCCAAAAAAGGGGGGGTGAGGGTGGTGGGGGAATGATTATATGGAGTCTGGATGACTCCATCACCCTCGTCCGATGTAAGAGGGAGCAGGATGAGGCACTCGCGGTGGTGGGCCACAACTTCGTGCGGATGAAGAGCAAACAGACGAAATGGACTGACATCACAAACAGGATGGGGGCGCACGGGGTAAACCGTGTTTGGGACGTATACATGAAGCGATGGGATCATATTTTCTCCTTATACAAGAAGGTGCAATAGGGGGAGAAGGAATTTGCGTTGCAGTCCTTCTTCACGATGGCGCCGAAAGAATGGGCCGATAATGGGTACAAGTTCCAGATGGATGCCAACTTTACGAAGCCATCCATGGTGGTCAACACGGGAACCGAACCATCCCTCTGAATTTGGCGGACAAAGGTACTTCTCAGCAACAGGCTATGAGCAATGGCGGGATGGACGAAACTCCACGAGTGAGAATGGCGATGTTGATGGCGGGGAAGGGTTCGGGAGCAAGTCGTCTCGCGGGTGCAAGTTCTTGAAGAGGAAAAACGCTCGACAACAGCCTTTCGAGGCAGTGACAAATGTGATGAACACACACTCCACCGTTATCGCCGATTAAGTGGATAGAGCTAGCAAACAGCAGTGTGGGGTCCTCTGGCGACAATGCGATATAATAGAGAGGGAGGTTAAAGTGCACGAAACATCGTGCGGCGTTATGGATGCAAGCCAGCGGATGTTGTGCAAAGCTTTGATTAATATTGTGGAGGCACTGTCCAAGCGTTGATTGACACTCTTCTGTCGGTGTTGAGGGGGGGGGGGGGGGGTGTCAACAACTGTGCCCTTCAGTAGGGGTGGGTGTCTCTGACCCAACCCTGCAACCTCTTGCTAGGACAGGGGTGAAATCGTGAATGCTTTGGTTTGTTTTCTTAAAATCTTCCTTTTTTTTCTTTGACTTTTTTCCGGTTCCCCTTTTCTTCCATCTCTTGAATGGCTTCTCCACCAAATATATCCGAGATTTCGGTCATAGTTGAGTCCGCCAATTCTACAATAGCGGTTGATGTGCTACAATGACGGCCCACCAACGCAAACTAGGCATGCAGACCGCGCCTTGCCTGTCTATTTATATGGCGGCGGAAGAGCCAGTATTGACGGTGTTGTTTGGGCACACTCCGCACATGTTATCATGTTGTGGTCTATGACGGTTGTCATCGTCGTTTGGGGGTTTAGTGTGTTGCAAACGGGTAGGGGTCGATCGTCTTTCAGCGCGCCTAGATTCACATCTGATCGTTCACAGCCAGCCATTGTACCACTCGGATGGATATCGTACCTACATGCCACGGGGTTGTGCACATGCAGACTGTCGTTTTTTACGAGTCCTGCCATAGGAGAGGCAATGCACACAAAATGAGTTATGGAGGCTAACCCTCCCATCACGCGGGAAGAATTTCGGCATTACAAAGTCGATACGAATGGAGCCACATGTCTAGCTGTCATGGTCGGGTTCATATAGGCTCGACGGTTGCTGCGCCTTGTCATCATGTACGTGACGAGGGTTGGGACGACGGTTCCCATACGGTGGACCGAACGAGTGGACGTGTTGAGGGAGATGGTGCATATGCTAGTTTCAAACTACGTGATGGAGTTCAGTGACCACTTGCACCGGCCAACTACTTACAGGGCGTTACTTGATGCACCTTTTGTGGAGAGAGACGACCTGGTGGGGGACGTTGAAGTCCTGAGGGATAATATTTTCTGACATGTGTCTTATTTTTAGAACCGTCAAATTCAGCGTCCACCAGCCATTGACACTAAATGAAGTTTGTGTTGGTTGATTGATTGATTGGTTGTTTTATTGATTGATTGATTGACTGATTGATTGATCGATTGATTGGTTGATTGATTGATTGATTGATTGATTGATTGATTGATTGATTGGTTGATCGATTGTAAAATAAAATAAAATAAACGAAGAAAAAAAAATTATGCAAAAGAAAGATTGATTGATTGATTGGTTGGTTGGTTGGTTGCGGGGGGTTGCATCCCCCCCCGCATGCACAGAGACACACACACACACACACACACATACAGACACACACACACACACACACACACACACACACACACACACACACACACATATGCACACACACCTATCAAAATGCATATCTAGCAAAAATTTAAAAATTCGAAAAAACATGAAATCTAACCCCAAAACCCTAATTTCAAAAATTTCAGCCCTGAAAACCGGTTGCCCCGTTAACCCCTTGTGGCACACATACACAAAAAAAAACAATTGTGACAGCGTATATTTCCATGTTCTAGTGATAGATTCGTTCAATTTTGATCATCCTATCAATGGAAGTACCATGAGGCCAACTGTGAGGTTGGAGATGTACTTGCTCTCTCTCTCGGTCCCTCTCTCTCTCTCTCTCTCACACACACACACACATGCACATAAGGAAAATGTTTGTTTTTGTTTTTTGCTAGGTTGTTTTATCGGACGTCCGGGACCCCCTGACCGTCCGGGATGTCCGACCGGACGTCTGATCGGACGTTGGCACCGGACAGGCGATGTCCGACCTAGCGCAAAAAAAAAAAAAAAAAAAAAAAGGAAAAAATCATGTGGCTTCTGCCTTGCATAAGTTGTATGCCACAAAAATTTTGGCTCATTTGAGCCAGTAGAAAAAATGATAAAAATCTTCAAAGATTCTAATCCCCACCTACACCCCTCCTATCCCCACCAAAACCCCTCGTATCCCGCCCTCCCACCCCAAATAGCACCATATCACCAAATGCTCAGAAAATTCTGAATTTTTTTATGGGGGGTCTCTATGGCATGCGCAACACTGTCATAAATTTTTATTTTTATTTTTATTTTTGCCAAAAAATCGTCGTCCAGAAATCCAGACGACGGGGGTACCTTACGCCCGGGGAGACGTCCGGGGGAGACGTCCGATCTCCGGACCATTGGTAACATAGGTTTTTTAATTGATTGATTGATTGATTGATTGACTGATTGATTGATTGGTTGATTGATTGATTGATGATTGATTGATTGATTGATTGATTGATTGATTGATTGATCGATCGATTGATTGATTGATTGGGGGGAGTTCGCCCCTCCCCTCGCCTTTCCCTCCATCCCCGCCCCAACCCCACTTACAACCAACCATTCCCTTTCCCTCTTGTCTTTTATCGTGAACTTTCTTTTATTGCCTATATCCCTCGCCCATAACATAATATCCAACAATAACGGGAATTTTTTTGTTTCATCTTCTTTGTGTTTTTTTTTTTTTTCCAATGAGTTCTTCAATGAGGATTACCTTCACCACTGAGAGAACGAATGAGGTCATTGGTACAAAAGAAGAGTATCCATATTGTGGGACTTGGAAGCAGAAAATGAACTTCCACGAGTCACATGACACATGAAAAGGACCGCAACACATTTTAGAAACGGATTCAATTCACGGTGGAGTTGTAATGAAAAAAAAAAAGATTAAAAAAAAGTAGGTAGGTTGGAAGGAAATCGCAGAAACAGCAGAATGAAAGTGAACACAACAACATTTTCGATACCAGTGGATTTTGAGAAAGACAGCGGGCCCCAAGGACACACATTAACAAATAAAATTGGAATTGTCATATGGAAAGGAATAAACCATCTTCATTATGGAACCACATAAGCGTTTCACAAAAATGAAAAAACACACCGAACATATTTCCGGCCAGTGGGACAGAACACAATCCCCTGCTATGCACTTACGTATCGGATAGAAACCTGGTCGGAATGGAAAATAACATGCCATCACCCCTCGCTGTCGTCATGCAAGCATTGATTGCTTTCGTTGGCAAACGAAGGATTGACTTGCACGGTCGATAAAATGACAACGGTCCACTCGAAGAACCAATCCTTCGTCCCCCAACCCTTCCACCAAGAAATCCCCCGGGAACTCAAGCACTTCGTCAACCTCACAGATCCTAAAACAACAAACGTGACAATGACACCCCTAAAACAATGGCCACCCCTATTAAACCATGGTTGGTTGCATTCGGAAGGTGAGGGCGTCGTGGAAAGCAAAGGTCGCTTCGCATTGGTTTGGGGAACAGGGGTAGCAACTTCTTGGATGCCGACATCGATGGGCCGCTCATTGTCGTCCGATTCCTCTCCATGAGCAAACGCTTGTCCATTTCGATGCTAGCCTCGATGAGCAAGTTATGTAGAATGCACATGGCTTCAAACTGTTGGGGAAAATTGTCCATGTTCGTCTTGTGGTGGCGGAAACACAACCGCCACATCCCCTTCAGTCTCCCGAAAGCTCGTTCCACAACACACCATGTTGCCTTGTGACATGTGTCGAAATGTGCCTTGTCCGGTGGTTGCACAACACCACCGTAAGGCACCACAAACGACGACATGGTTTCATCGTCATTGTCGCCGAGCACATATCCCCTCGTTCGCACTCCATATGAAAGGTGCACCGCATCCGCCAAAAACAAGGTGCCACCTTCAGCGCATTTGTAAAGCGATGAATTGATAAAAACCCTAGCGTCGTGGACGCTGCCCGGATACCCTACGAAACGTCGAGCGCGAGCATACCCGGATCGATAACGACTTGAGCCACAATGGAGTACTGCTGCTTTCTATCGTAATTGTTCTCCGATGGTGCATCTCTTGGCTTGTCAATATAGACGTGGGTGCAATCCATGCAATCGAAGCCGTTCGCAAAGCCCTTTGCGGCAAAGGCGCATATAACCTGCAGCAACCACTGACCACTTGACATGGCTAACTTGTCAGGGTACGCTGACCGGATAGCATTGCTCACGCCCTTTGTAGCCTTGTTATCAGTCGAACGACCCATCGTGAATGACGCAGTCGCACTGTCAAAAGTCTCGTTGGACGCCCATCTATACAAAGCGAATGCCACTAACTGCTTCGGCTGCAAAGGAGTTTGGTAGTGAGTGATGGACGAACTTAGAAATGGCGTGCAAGAAAAGACGATGTCGTAAAAAGCCCCTCGCATCGTTCTTAGCTTCTCATGAAAATAGTCGACGGTGGTGTCATCTTCGATTATCAGATCTTGTCATGTGCCACCGGTTCTCCTCTTGATCCACTGCCGTGGTGTTTCTTGTGGAAGGACTCCGGACACGATGACATTCGCCATAAGGAAAGGCGCATCCCAAACAACGGTGGAGGAATGCGAATCTGCCATAGTGTGAGTGACGATTGCCTCCCTCACGTCAGTTCTTCTTGCCGTCGTGGGCCTCAATGTCATTGTCTGTCGCAGGTGTGTCGACACGGCGAGGAACGCTTCGACCACCAGCCGCCTCTCTCGCTCTAATAGCTCTCGGCGGTGCGGTGGAGACCCCTTCGCCGGGATGGAGGCAAATAGTATGTCGTCCATGGCCAAGCTATGACGGTTCCCGAAACTCCACTTCCGCACTGAACGCCAGTCGGCGATAGTAACCACCACACGCAGACGAGTCGAACTTCAGCGAAAACCCATCTTTACTTTCGCGCGTGTGCCAATCTTGTACGCTGTGGAGCACCATGATGAACCATCCTCAAATTTCAAATTTTGAAACCCGCCGCTCGTGCCCTCTGACAAAACACCCCGCACCGAGGCAGACCCTCGAGTCCCAAACACCCCACCACAGGCGGACATTTTTAGGGCCGGGTGCGGCCTGCTAGATCGCATGGCCGCAAGAAGGTCTGCGAAAAACAGGGAACCAGGGAGTCCGAAGGAAATACTGAAATGTTGATCTCAGAGAGGTCCCTTCCCTCATATGAGTGAAGACAGACAACTTAGTTAAGAAACACGAAGTCCCTCTACTGACAACTCTCAGTCAGGCAAAGTTGGACTTCTCTATGTCTGTCCTCATCTGAATTTCTTGGATGGACAACTTAGTCAAGAGACACGAAGTCCTTCTGCCGACAACTCTCGATCAGACAGAACTGAACTTCTTTATGCCCATCATGTTTTTCTCTTTATCATAAGAATAATACTGATTACATCTTCTGATGTGCCACAACCATGAGTTCCTTAGATCTTTGGCACTGCATCAGTGCTCACGAGAACTGTATCTCACAGTTATCCCCCACTCTCAGGAACTTAAGACTCATGTCGTAACAGGAAGAGTCGTCTGTATTGTTTGTAGTGATTGGAGGCCGACACCCCCAACAATTTTTGAGCACCTGGGGTCCCGGTTGTCCGCGCTCTTGTGTTGGCGGTCCCCCCTTTGTGCCACTTGTTCCATTGTATGATCATATCCCAAGTGGACGTCTTCCGGGGGGTGCGAATGTCTGGCGACTGTGGGGTGCTCTGGATGCGGGTGCTTCAACAACAATATGCCAACCACCAGCCACCGTTCTGCGGCATGCCCCCCAACATCAATATGGCGCCTCAAATGGCCATGTCAAGGGACCAACAATTAGAACTATATCACAATAACCCAAACTTGCACCCAGAGCACCCCGCAGTCACCGAACACGAGCAACCCCCGAAAGCCATCCACTTTGGATATGATCATACAATGGAACAGGTGGCACAAAGGGAGGACTGCCAACACAGGAGGGCGGACAACCAGGACCCCAGGTGCTCAAAAAATAATGGGGTTGAATTGGATCACATAATGGAAGTGATAGGCACCACAGACAGGGAGGACGACCCATAAACTACTAGCACACTATCCATGAAAAGACAGTGTGGGCACAACTCAAATTCCTCACGGACTGGGTATTGCAAAACTCGCTTGCACCGCGCGACCATAATTCATTCCACCCCTACACTAGGAGAGAATTTGTGGGCGGGTTTTGGCTAAACAGAACATCAAACAAATAGTAAACTAATATCGCTATTTGGAAGAGATCGACTCAGGTTTCGTGGCAAAAGTAATCATAACAACAATGACTGTGCTCTTGGAAGAGCTCGACAAGAGAACAGCAGGGCAGGGGTCATCAGCTGAAAGGAGGACAGTCCGTACCTGTGGCAACAGGATGGGAATGTACACCGAAGACAACTAATTTTGGTTGGAGGTGCTCGTGGAAGACATAGGGGCCGCCTTAGTACCCAGGAGGGCCCACTAGTTGCTCACAGGTTTGAAGAACAAGAAGGTCGTTGAATATATGTAAATGCAAAGGTGGGGGATGAGGAAATTGACATCGCCAACGTCTATGGCCCAATGATCGACTGGACAGGGCACATTTCCCCATTACTTGAGTCAGAAGCTGCCTGTGGGTCCGCCCTTGGTTGTGGCGGTCCCCGGACACCCTCTTCGATAGACTATCTTCCTCCACAAGACGAAGCCAAGAGCTGGCCCGTGACTGGCGGGCCCCCGATGTGAACATCTTAACACGATTTATGGCTACTCTTCAAGTTAAAGATACCTATAGAAAGCTGCACCCGATCAAGCGAGCATATATCTGTGCGAGACCAAGAGGAGGGACAAGCACGTCCAACTCTGTAATCAACCTCTTCTTGATCTCCAAAGAATTAGTTGAGGCCCTATCAATGAGATTGACGTTATACCCTTTAGTGCTTGCAGATCCTTTGATCATTGAGGGATAGTCATGAACCTTTCCTTTCACTATCTAATAAAAAAAAGACCCATCTTTTACAAATCCAATTCCTCGCTCCTCAAACTCCCCGCCCTTAAAACTTTGGTCAAAGATTTTTGGGAGTATTGGGAAACAAAACAATAACAAACCGACTCAACGGTGGACTGGTTCAACGACGGTGTAGCACAGTTGAGGGACGAAGTAAAAAAATAATCTATCAACCACGCGTGACTACTTAAAGCCATTTTAGACAGTTTGCTAAAAGAGCTAGAGAGTTAGAACAAAAAACTGCAGCCTGACCTCCTCGATGACACGACCTATCACAGACTACAGGCTGCTAGGGATCAATTGCAGACTTACTTAGATGCACAAGCAAAGACGTGGCACATCCAGGCAAGAGTGCGGGAGCAAGATACAGAGGGCACAATAACCAAAATCGTTTTTAGGAGGCCAAAGTCAGAGCGAGGTAAGTGACTGTCCCGTCACTGCGCCACCCCTTCGACCACTCTCTATCGGACGCGAGCAATGCATACACTATAGTAGACTACGCCGTCGAGTTCTACCAAAACCTATACACCTGTGAATCCAGCCAATGGGGGGCAAAGCGGTTGACTCTAGCCCGACACACAATGCTCCAACATCTCCAAACAATGCTATTATCAACCCAAAGAGAACAGTCGGAGGTCGCATTAACCACATACCAATTGCTAGAGGCTTTGAGGGGGACGGAAGACGAAAAGACTCCAGGCCTGGATTCCTTTCTGAAGGAATTTCGGATCCGGTATTGGCCAGAGAAATCTTCCAAAACAGCATAGAGCTATGTGCATGCGGTTCATGAAGAGGGAACTTTCGGGGGTCTAATCAACTAAAGGGTTACCACACCGTCACTGCTCTACAAAAAAAGGGATAAAGCTGACGTCAGGACCTATCGACCGATCACACTCCCCCCCCCCCCCCTATAAAATGGTATCAAAAACCCTGATGAATCGGCTGCTACCGCACATGAACCACCTCATCTTCCAAGACCAAACCAGATTCATGCCACAAAGGAACATTCAGAATAACGTGCTACTTATGAACGAAACCATCAAAGTATGCTCGACAACATCCAAAGGAGGCTGCAATCATGTTTATAGACTTTGAAAAGGCGTATGATCATGTGGACTGGGACCTATTGGACTGCTGCCAAGAGAAAATGAATTTCGGGTTGGGCTTCAGGCCGTGGGTGTCTACAATGCACATATCCGCTGCCACAAACATCATGGTCAAAGGACACTTGTCTTCACCACTCGCACTCCAACAGTCGGTCTGCCAAGGAGACCTAATGACCCGCCTCCCTTTTGTGTTAGTAATGGAGGCATTGACAGCAATGATAAGGGTCAACCCTAAGATAGAACGCATAGACATTTCAAAATTACCGCCCCACATAGTGCCGGTCACATGACTCACATTTTTATTCGTCGAAGACCTTACAATCCTCATTAAAGCCTCGACCACATCTCTCAAAGTTCTAGCAAAAACTATCCAACATTCGCAATGGCGGCGCACATGAAGGTCAATTGAGGAACCAAGACAGAGGGGTGGTGGCTATCCCCGAAAGAATCTCAACCACCACAACAGCCCGCGGTCAGCTGGAAACTAAGAGAAGAAGCGATCAAAATCCTTAGAATCCACTTGACAACCCTAGGCCCTCTGATGGACCACGATCAGACCCTGGTCCAAATAGCGCTCCAAGGGTTGGCCAGATTAGATGGATTACATACATTGATAGTGGGGAGAGCGCTAGCAATTAATAACGCCATACTGACCACAATTTAGTACAAAACAACCTTTTTTGGGAAATCCTCGTAAACCAATTTGCACACCTTGCTCAACGTCGCTGGCCTACTTATGGAGGAAGGATCACAAATTGACCAAGTGTATCAAGAGGGTGGCATGAGAATATGTGGCCCAACCGAAGAGGGTGGGTGGTTTGGGCATATGAAATCCGAGAGATGAGATCAAGACCCTGATGTTCAAAGTCATCATCTGCATCTTGCTAGCGAATGGTGTCCCGTAGCCGTCGTTGGCGTATACACAACTAGCAAACATGGCCCCTCCCTCCCGTCCGGACGTTCCGATCTATCCTCTAAAATGACAACAAATGAGACTTGGACAGTGTCTAGCCCACCACGCCACAGGCTGCTCGTAATAATGTTCGGCTGGATCTAAAAAATGAACTGATATGATCCAAAATGTTGCACCTATGGAGGCAGATGGGGCCAACGAAAAAGTTTGCTCCCCTTGGATGGTAGGAAATATGGAGGCAACCGTTCTTTGGGAACCCAGATGTATGCGATGAAACTGTAACGCCCCTCTTTAGCAACCAACTCTCACTAGCTTACATGGGTGAGGAATGCCATTTATATAGTGGGAGACCTTTGTGATAGCCAGAGGGGAAGGTGGAAAACAGTTGAGCAACTGCGGCTGAATATGTCACCGGCCAGGCAAAATCAGGAGAAGTTAAACCATATTCACATGGCAATCCCGACCACATAGGGGAATGCCCTGCAGGACGGTCCGTCGACCTGCAGTCTAGACTGGGTCATACGCAGTGACCGAAACACCATCCCGGTGACCATCTTTAGGGTGGGCCACTGCACATGTCAAGAGACACAATTACAAGCTTACGAACTGGACGTGCCAGGAGTGTGGTGGGCGTCACTGAAAAGGGATCTTGCACTCCGGGTGGAAAGACTGACTAGGGTGAGGGTGGTGGGGTCAAACTACATAATTACTTTGCCTACAAAATGGCCACCCCGATGTGTGTGCTCCCATTTGACCTGCACGAATGGGAGTGGAAAGGGGGAGATCCCATGCCGATATGATAGTATTCGGTGAGGCAAGGATACAAGCATACGCACATGCCACATATCTCCACACCAGTGGTCCAAAACTGTTGGAAAAGGGACTTGCTAGTACGTGAAACGAACCTGCATCGCATTCCCTGGCCCACCTATGCACACATAATGTCGGCATCACACAAAGCTATGCAATGGCAGATCACACACCGGTGCCTCCCGACACCGGACAGGGTAACCTTAAGGTCTAACTGCAGCAATTAGGCATCCTGCCCCCTATTTGCTCCCATTGTGGACCCAACACCCAGCGCAGACGCGCAAACTTAGAGCATTGCCTGTTGGCATGCCCGATGGAGGTACAGGTGTGGCAATCGTGGGATGCATTGTGGCACACTATAAGTGGATCGCCTTTCCAATGGAACATTGCACTTATTCTCCTAGGCAAATGCACATATTATCCGACAGGGTGGACACCCTTTCAAGTCAACCTCTTCAAACACACGAGGCTTGCCCTCCTCATGGTCATATGGAGAATAAGGTGTTCAGTTGAAAGCCAAGACTCCACCTTTGGCTTCCACCAAGCCAGATCTTAACTAGCAGAGATCATCCGGGCCAACATGCTGAAAACCAGCAGAAAACTGGCAGAGACTATGGCTGACCAGGAGGCCAGGCAAAAAGCAATACAGACTTTCGTGGAAAATAGGATCGACTCGAACCATAAATTAGTTGAAGTGCAGGATAACGGACAGATACTTTGGGAAATTTAGATGGCGCAGGAGCCCTAGTGGACTTATAGACCGGTAAAATGCTTCCCTGTTACGCCCAACCTCATGCCCAACACGACTTCCTGTTTCGGAGTGGGAGGGGGCCCGGAAGTGCATAGTAGGGGTGTGCCAAGAATTTTAGGAAAGTGGGGGTGGAGTCCCAGGCCGGAACTGAGATCTCTGGTTCCAAGTTTCAAGGCCAGGAAGGCAAGTGGTTCAACATAGGACAAAATCTTTTCAGAGCCAAGCGGCTTGCTTCGCTGGCCTCGTCGCCAGGGGCGGGTTCGTACTTGGTGCACGAAGGGAACAAAGTAGGTGTCTCTCTGTGTAAATGCTTGTCGTCAACGGGTTTCATAGATCTCAGAATCTGACGTGGACTGCCTCGACTGGAGGTTAACGGGGGCCCAAATATTTGTCGTTTTCGTTGGCAATTGCGGTGCGAATTTCATAAAAAAAAAAAAAAAACAAATGA
>BFEA01000626.1:353923-391203 GCA_003427395.1 Chara braunii | reverse complement strand
AAAAAAAAAACAAAAACACACACACACACACACACACACACACACACACACACACTATGAAACCCTAACACAAAAACACTGTCCAAGTCAAAATGAAGCATCCAACGAATTCAACAAAATGCCAACTTTTTCATTATTGATCCAAACATGTCAAAACTGCACACATGACGTACCCTAAAGCACATATATATCACACAAAAAGAAAAACAAGAAAAAAAACAAAAAATCAGAAAAATATGACAGTTTCAGTGCAATTCGGTGCAAAATTCGTCGAAAATAACACCCCTGGTTAACCACGTGTGCCTTCGGGACCAGTATGGGGCTGACGACTCCCAAGGGACAACTACCAGAGTGCCACTGTTCGTCTCCGTCTCAGTTTCAGCAGCGCCACTGCCCGTCGACTTGTCGTCTTTAATTCTCCATACAAACTTTATTATTGCCTCTCATCCATTCCTTTGGAGCGCCGTCAAGCTTGGCTGGGGTTTTGACATTCCTACGAAAGGTACAACATTTGTGCTCCGAGCGTGGGTTTCACCCTCCCTTTCCAATCTTCTTTTTTCCTCCAAAACGATGTCAACTGCTCGCTCCCAGCAGCTACTATACCACCTTTTCTTATATCTGTCTTTTGACACATAGATTCGCGTGTCGTACTCGTCGACATCAATGAAGCAGCAGGTCAACACATAAAGGCACTGGCGTACCAACCCAGGCTTCTTCAAAGCCTCGTACCTTGCGATTACGTAAGGGAAAACCTCTCTGGAGGCCAAATCGTTCAAGGAATTCATAAGTCGCTTTTCCTCCTCTCTACTCAATCTCCCAGCTCCCCTGCTCCATGGAAACCAAGGGTGGAAAGGAAGGACTCCACTCATCGGATTTAATTTTTTACATCCCTCAAGACACCTATCAACGTTCTTCTGTCGTCCCTAATCTCATGCTCACCCTCTACCTTAAACAGACCCGTGTCGAGATACAGTTCGCCTTTTTGTTCATTGAGGCAGGCGGCTCCTCTCCTTATTTCAACCCTTCCGGTTCTTGAACACGTTATCCTTCTACAGATCGTGGTCCCCAACGTACACAGATCCTCCCAAGTCCATTCCCTTAGGAGCCGGTACAGGTGCTCAGATATTCTCCTGTCAAGATCTCGCCTCTGCCCTTCGCGGATTATGTCCCTGCCTTCTGGTCTACAGTCTCCTCCTTTGGCCATTGGTGAACCTGTGGCACAAGACAAACTCAATCACTACTTCTAGCCTCCCATCTCTCAATGCTTCACAAGGAACCGGAGGTTTCAGTAGTCGCTCAAAGGTCTTTATTCTTGTACTCCAGATGATGCACTTACCTATCGAGCGTAATCTTTCCCTTTCATCTTCCACTAGCTCTTTTGCCCTTTTCCAACATCGACCATAAACGAGGTCGATCTTCCTTTCTATTGATAAGTAGATCCTCACGTCGCACACGCCTGACCCAAGAAGCTGCACGATCATCATATATAAGCGTATCTGTTCTCAACCACTATCGACCGACTCGTACGCCTCAACTTCGTACGAAATTGGTTCTTTTCTTCCTAATGAACTTAGTGACGCGCAGACGGCCTCAGACCTTTCTTTAGACGGTCTATTCCCTGCAAGGAACCTTTCCCTCCTTTTCTCTAATTCCTCATTCGAGATAGATCTCTCTCCACTCATTACTTTATCTTCCCCAGCATCTCGCCTTTAGTACCATAATTATCATAGACTCCCAATTGCTCTCACCGAGGTAACTATCCAGGACAGGCGGGCTAGGGATCACTTTCTATTCCCTTGGTTTTATATCTAGATTAACTCTTTCCCCTTCCCTTTCCAGCTTTTTCTGATAGGCGCAGGCTATTGTTTCAGTCCAATTCCGACACCCTCATAGTGCTCCCGACAGTCTCCTTCCTCGTCGGTTGTAAAATCCTATGTCGTACTCATCTGTTTCTGTGAATCTAGTCACCAATATGTAAACCTTCTCCCTTAATTCCACATACACGATCGTAGTGTAGTTCTCAACTACGTAAGGAAAAGGTCCCCCCCCAAGGTCAACGAAGTCCAATCTTTCAATAACGCCTCTATGTTCGGATCGCTAGACGACGACAATCCCCAATTTACTCCTTCCTCATAAACGAGCCTGTCCGATAGAAGATCGCTCATTCCTAAGGTTCAAACTCATCCTCCCCTTTGTGTTGGCCACCTTTCAATCTTGAAACCCCTAATCCTCCTCCTTCTCTGGCATTACAGCGCGATAGTAGGAGTGCAACTCGAACAGATGTAAGAGGGGCATTATTCTATTTACACCATCAGCTTCCCTACTTCCGAACAACTCAGTTAACCCCGTGACGTACAACGGTGGCTCTTTAATGGGTCCATCAAAGATGACCCAAAACTCAGCTGGTTGATCTTCTCTGGGAGCTTCCTTCGGGCCTCTAGGCGAAGCTACTCTAATTAGCTCCACTAACTCTAGTGCCGCGTCGCTGAACCTAGGCCCCTCCTTCCACAACGCATAGTACGCGTGGTGCTCGTCACTGCTTCTCAGGAGGTTCTAAATCTCCAAGAACGCCCAATGAATGTGAATTAGACGATCTAATCCCCCAAGGAAACCCTCTAAAACGAACAATGGAAACGGAAGTCTCAACGCCTCTTCAGGCTGTGGCAAAGACCCCTCCCGAGCAAGACGAAGAGAAACTACTATTGATTTAAAATCTCGATCCCAGCGCAGTTCCTCCTTCCGATATTTACCGACCTCTTCCCTCAACAAGTCTCGAGCCGTCACTTCGTCCTCCCAGATATAAAAGTCGAGACTCGGTATTATTCCCAGGTCAGGGTCCCTATGACTTTGCTCTACCGTTCTAAGAACTATGTCCGCTAGCACAGAGGTTTGATAATACAGAAAGTATTTTACCTCTAACTCAAGTGAGTCTGGTATCACTCTTCCTCTCCCGTCCCGGTTGAACTTTACGGAAGGTACGATCAGCAGCCAAACTCCTGGCCTTAACAAATCGACCTCCAAGTCCTGTCTACCTTCGCCCTGTGAGGGATCTGGACTGCCCTTCCAGGTAAGGTAAATTCTATCCAATCCTCGCCAATGAATTTGGGCTCTCTGTACCTGAACTGACGCAACTCGACTAGGTGCTCTTCGCCGCAACGAGGCATTTAGTCGATCACTGGCTCCTCGTCCAATATCGTGGTTGTATCTACCTCTCTTGCGGTACTCGCTCGACACAACTCTTTTCTAATCCGGAAGACGACTCTACGAAGTTCCCTCCCTGAGGGTACCCCCCTGTCCAAGCAATACGTGACAAGCCAAGGAAGCTCTGCTTTAGACGGTTTAAACCGAATAGCCTTCCGAATCACAACCACTAGGCTTTGGTGTGCGCCGCTGTCCCCAAAGATGAACCCATTTAGGAACCTTGGCACTATAGTGACTCTCACTGACGAGGACCTAGAGAGCTCCCAATCATAAGCATACCAGACCGTATAATATGCTATAGCATCTGACCCCTCCAAGGACTCACCGAACAAACGTGACCCGTACCTGCGGCCAAGAGATGTAAGGCACAAAAGGGCACGACAATGTCTCACGGTATCTATGATAAAAAACCTCCACTCCTCCTCTGATAGATAGAACCTGATATTCACCTCCGCCTCAAGTGGTTCACTCTCCCTGCCTCTTCGAACGCATTGCCTAGGTTGACAGACAATCCTTGCCCATAGGAAAATCCCTTCTCTCACTATCAGCCCTTGCTCTCTAACAAGCCTGTACTTGCTCCACCCTTCTAGACGTAAACTAATGACGTTAAGCTTGCCACTCTCTCTTTTAAGATGCACTTGGGTCTCCGACTCGATATACACCATTCCTAATCAAGATTCACCCGTCACTCTCAATATGTCCTTCCCAGTGCCCTCTCTCTGACCGTTGAGTTCACAGACCCCCACGATAGGCCCCCGTCAATCGTGCCTATATCCCTTCAGGACGTCAACAGGCCTAGGAAAGAACCGCCCTCTGGCGTATCTCTCCCTACCCTCGTGTCGATAAGGAGGACTGATCAACGTACCATCATCGCTGGCCTACCTCGGCCATCCGCCGTCCGTTCATTTGTGCTCGCACCACATCTGCACACACCAAGAAATGTATGTCGTAAGTGTCACGTAATAAGCTCCCGCTCCTAAATCCTTCTCGCCTCAGCGGTTACAAGCGGACCGAAGTCCCAAGAGGCAGCCTTCCCCGACAATGGCGCCACTGTCGACCGGAAGAAGGGGTCTGCCGACACGCCGTCCAAACCCTATACCTCGCGTGTCACCCACGGGAGGGTTGGTCGGGGCTCTTGTAACCTGCAAGAAAAATGGGTAAGTCCATACCCCAACAATAACCACTAAAAATTGATTGAAGACACAATGACGAGAGACTCACAATCCATCATTCGGGAGAAACAAAGTAAGTATTCCCATTTAATCTAAAACAATGGGGTCCGCCGCGCTTGTTCCCATCCCAGAAGTAGTCCCCTCATCCAAATCAGGAAAGTCTGTCTGAGTCCCGACTGATCTTACTAATAGTCTAAGGTGAATTCTCCGCCCAATGGGATGACACCTATAACGTGCTCGCTGATCCCAAGGAACCGTGCTCGAGCTCTCTGTGTCGAAGCTAGATTCTCGAGCCCATTGTGGCCACAACTCGCGGTCGAGTTTTATCATAACTCCCTTTTTACAACCTTCTTTTTCCGGGAGAGTCCCAAAGTTTGCCCCCTGTCACTACTCGAAAGTCCCCAGCTGTGTCGTATCCGAGTTCGTGGTCGAACGAGGCTCTCGTTCAAGCGTCTATTCTGACCCGCGCACAATAAATCCCCTGCTCCGTAGTCCACAACTGTAAGTCAACAAAATCCTGTCCTGCGCTCGGCCCACAGAGTTATGCTACCGAAGCCCTTTACCCCTAGTTCATATCCCGGCAAAGACCCAGTCCGTGTCCCGAAGCCCGATTATAAAATCTCATGATCCCGTCAAGGATTTTGACTCGCGCCTCGGCCAAAGCCCCGTAGTGTGTCTCGTAGTCATGTAGCGAGTCTCGACATGCCTCTGTCAGAAACCCGGTCCAATTTTAATTTCTCGCCGTGGTCCCGAGCCGTAGTCCCGAGCCATGGTCCCGAGCCATGGTCCTGTCCTCCTACCGAAGCCACGGCCTGTTGTCGCACTTTTTTCTAGTCGGGCCTCTTCGGGCGACCAGGAAGCCAACAGGTTGTCACGCAGGATTTTTGTAAGTGCTTGCAATAAATAAAATAAATCAAATAATGCAAATCCCTTCCTGTTGTGTGCGTTCAGCTTCGAGCGAGACCCTTTAATTGCGATCTTCGCCGGTCCCCGGTCTTAGGAATCTTTTATTTTGATTCGGAACAGTGGGGAATCATGCAAATAATAATCATGAAATGCTGATATATCATGCATGCATCAATTTTGTTGGCCTACAAATTCTGAGAACCGTGACAATCATCAAAGAGTACAACCAATCAAACAAAGCGGCAACGCAAGAAGCAAGACTGACTGACTCGAGCAAAGACAAAGTTAAATGAGGGAAAAATGAGAACTCATAATAACCTCAGAAAATACACATGGGAAGGAGCATGGCCAGCACCAATCAAGAGTCCTCACTCATCCCTCTGAACCTCACACTCAGTCTCTCATTTGGCTATTTGTTCCTTGTGCTTTTGGCCACCTCTCCGTACTTTCTGAGATTGTGGTCTCTGTATGTAGAGCCACCTGAAGCCTCCAAGCTCGGAACACTTCCATCCAAGGTACATGACCCAAAAATCAACCATGACACATTACTCCTCCCATAGTGTAGGGAAATACGGATGAGAGAAGATTCCCCGTTTGAGATGTGGGAACTCGGAAGGCTCAGTCACGGCCTCATAATCAATTGTTGCAGGTGAGATGTACCTCTTTGTCAGATCCACGAGGTCGCCCCAACAAGATCCATCAGTGAGTAAAAAAGGGACTGGCGGTTTGGGGTAGTCCGTGTAGAGCTTCGGTCCGTAGCTGCGGATCAGTTTAGTACCACTCCCATCAAACTCTCTTTCTATCTCTTCAAGGTACTTGGTTGCTGTGACCCAGACCGAATCGAAGTGCTCATGCTTCTCTTTCCCCTTCTTTACATAGGGCCGCAAGTCATGGATGGTGCCTGCTGCAAAACTGGTAAGAACGACAAAGATTGACAGACCCTCGCGTCTTAAGCCAACGGCACTGGCGTACCGGTAGTGAAGAGCATCTTTAGTACCAATCTGGTTGAGGCGTGTCAGAACTGACTCATCAACTGGCGAGGACTGGATTCCACTCATGAGGTGATGTTGGGTGCTGAAACAGATCCAAGGTTTAAAATAATGAAACTGCCTGACTGAAAATGGCCTCTGATGCAGAGTAAAGAGGATGGTTGAGCATAAGTTGATTATGGCTGGAAATCTCGGGTAACTCAAAGGGCTGAATTTGACTGGATGTCAATTGATTGTTTGCACGAAATGCCAATCGAATGCTGATTGACTCCTGACTGAGAATTCCGAGTAACTCGGACAATTGGATGCTGAATCGTAAGTGACATTGACACTAACTGACTTCTTGGATGACAGATACTTAACTGTTTGATGAATGCTTGATTGAGTGTTGTCTGAGAGTTGTTTGCGTGAGCGCGGATACATTGACCTACCAAATCATTGGTTCACATGACATTGTGCAACAGGAAAGAGTGCAAACGGTTTGTTGAGTGCTCGCCGGTTCAGATAGTGGCTGAGTTGCAGTGAAGGTAATTCGGGTACCACTGAGCGCAGGCGAGCTTTGCTCTAGCCTGCTCCACCGTCTCTAGTGAGGAGCTGATACTGTGCTGCCTGTCGTCTTGCCCATAAAAGTAAACGATATACTCAATATACTTTCTTTCCCCTGCCATTTTGACTGCAAGTTCCCTCAGGGTTATTCTGTGCATTTCCATGTCCCTGTATTCTTCTTCTTCCCACCCTGCTTCCTTGTCCCTGTTAGATCTGTGTTTCAACACGAGGACCTTATCCTCTTTCATGATTCCTTCAGACCTCTCTAGATCTGGGCATTGAACGAGATTGACTACTGATGAGCCTCGTGAGTCTTGTAGGCGGAATGTGTGACTGCTCCTGAACTCGGGATCAGGGACGTTAGTCAGATCGTTTCGTTGATGCTGAGTACTCCAATCATTAGGTACAAGTCATCACCTTTCCAAGCGCGAAAACAGGCTCTAGCCCACGGTCTAGCTATAGACAATGGAGGGGGATCAGACAAGAGTGTCCAATGCTGGACTGCAAAATTACGAAACGTCACTTGCTAGACCGGGATGCTGATTGAGTATTGATTAAATATTGACTGAAAACTGACTGTACTCGACTGAGTGCTGATTTAGTACTGGAATACCAAATCACCAACTATGGATCACTCGGAGTCAAACCGCTGATGAAGACTGCAATTTGCTGAGAGACACTCCCCGACTCTGATATTAGTGGAGTTTTGATTAAGGGAATTTGGACACCGCTGAGCTTATCTGAGTTCTGCCCTAGCCCACTCCACCGTTTCTAGAAGCGAGCCAATGCTAAGTAGCTTATCGTCGTAGCCATAAAAGTATAACACATATTCTACGTATCTTTCACCCGTATGAGTGTCTCCATGTCTAGGCATCCCTTTTCCCATTCTTCCCTCTTGCTTCAGACTAGGGTACGCTTCACCACTAGAATCTCGCCGTCCCTCATAGTCCTCGCGAGCGCTAAGCCCAGTGAATGAGTAGGTCAGATCACAATGGGTCCTAGCACGACCTTCAACTCTATACCGACAGTTGTTCCCAGTACAGCTGTGTGTACTAGCCCCGCTTAGCGAACCCTGATCGACCTGAGACCATTGACTCTTCGTCCCGGGGTGGCCGGATTGAGAGTCGACTGGATATAGATCGAGCACTGTATGGATGCTGCTTGGGTGTTTGAGGGACGCAGACAAAAACAGGTGTCAACTAAACACCGACCAGGCACCAGGGTACAAGGTCGCCAAATGTTGATTTGCCTAAGATTGCCTCAAGTTTTGCTCCCTGCTTGCTTGAGGCGAAAGAAAACCATTCCCGAGTAAAATGCAAAAAAACGTTTTCCCCTAGTTTAAATGCCACACACGGAGTGATGAAAACAGCCACGCAATGCACCCTCATGCAATCTCAATCTTCGTTGTATGTCAAGTCGAGAACTACCAAGGCTACCTTCGCTCGAGTAACAAAGAGAGTGCAGACAATAACCTCTTCTCAGTGAAATGCATTACACTATAGTCGATGAGCTTCACCTGATTAACTGTAGCTAGGTGATTCTCTACACCCATTTGTGCGTGCAAAGCTCTCCCAATTACTCAAACCAAGCACTAATAAACGTCTTCTCGTTCGAAGTATAAATAGGTCTTAATTAGTCAGACTCGCCTACACGACCAATGCTCCAACAGATCGAAACACTCTCTATTATGCCGATCCTACCCGGGTATGTTCAAGAGTATTACTACCGGTTGCCCTCCGTAGCGATCCTCAGAGCGGTTTTTGGTACAGGCCTCTAGCTGCTTAACCTACCCAAGTAGTGAATGGCGAGCAACGAGCTCTTATAGGTTTCCTCTACGGGACCTCCTTGGACTGATAAGCAAGCAGTAGTCATCCGCTTCGAGTAATATACAGGGCTATTAACGTCCTTGTACCCGTCGGGCAACGTCCAACCCAATCAGAGTTCCCACATACCCGTGGAACTACCGAATAGAAGGTCCTATTCGTGCAAAGCAGACATCAACAGTTAGGATGATACACTGCCATTGCCAAATTCTCAGAACTATACAAACGAGTGAAAACAAGTCCAATGTTCTGACAAGAAGGGAAGACTCATCAAGCGTGGCAGATAATACTGTTAATTAGCGACTGAACTTGTAGGCCTCCTTTTGCATCCATCAGTCCCCGTCGAGTAAATACTTCATCAATGCATAGGCTACCCTTCACAACAATGTCTGATTTTTGCCCATCAACTACAACGCAAAAAGTAGAGCACTTAGGGAGTCGAGTTCGAGCTGCTTTCTTTCTTGAGAGCATCTCACTCGCCTCCCCCAGGTCCTTCGGCCCTCCCTTCACCGTGATTGTCAGAGTCAGGTTGAGTCAATAATTCAGAGTTCATACTCTCGTATAAGTTTTGGCTCGGCTGGCACCGGGATAAAGCCCTTAGTCTCCGTTACTACCAATACGACTGGACACCCCCTCTGACTTTCAGCGGGGTGATACCAGACCGGGACTTGATAAGACCTAGGCCTAATATATAAAACTCCACTTTTACTAAGGAGAGAGAATTCTTTGAGCACACAAGAGGAAGACAACGTCTCAATTCTGATTGCATTAATCAAAATATTACATAAAAAGGGAGTAACGGGCACTACTTTTAGAAGCACAGATCAAGAAGAGGGGACGAGATCGAAAACTCGGATCAAGGATAAACGCAGTCTTTCTCGAGTCTGATATCTTGACTTAGAATTCAAAACCCAACATGCTCAATCATTACCCCAGGAAAACGACTGTTAATTTGAATGACAGTACGGAGCCACAAGAAACCAACAATTACTAGTAATGTTCGTTATCTAAGCCAGCAGGGTGACGATAGACCAAACTGATAACAGACAACTTAACAAGAGCACGAGATCTGATCATCGTGTTCGCCCAACCAAACTCCACCAGATGCAAGAGTTCACCACGAACATGTCACGATTCATTAAGGCCCACTTATCTTTCACTTAATTACTTCCGCAATATCGGGACGGGGCTCACTAGAGAGGCAGAAGAGCTATGATCAGTGTGATCGGTGTGAAAAGGCACTAGCGCTACACTCAGAGCTGACCCCCGCCAACGACTAACGTAGCATGGGAAAAGGGATAGGAGGGTCAACTTAGAAGTAGGACGGAAAGCGGCACTAACCCCTGAAGCCCCCTTCGAGAGGGCTTTCGATCGTGACCAAGGTTTCGTTCAACCTGATACAACGACTTTTCCCCATTCTCTTGATCACCCTCTTTTCGTAACTTTTCTTATCCGAGCTCAACTAACCTTCAGTCAGGACCGAAGAGAGGCGTAAACCATGTGTTGTCATGATGACGCCAACAAGCAAGATTCGTCCTATGAGCCCAATACCACTTGTCTCATCGTGGCTATAACGCATACATTCAACCGAGTTACACCGCGTATCTCCCTTCTTTCCAAAATTTGACCACCATTAAACCAACCTCATAGAGTTGCATGAGGCATACACAGGACATGTCCTGTCAGTTCTCTTAAAAAGAAAACGCAACAATGATGATTACAAAGGCCTGACTGCTCCAGTTGTCTCTGCCATGAGGGTGGAGACTTCGTTTCTTGGCAAGCATACGCCTAATCTCGCAGGGAAAACAACTTCTTCCATTCAAGGACGACCCAACTTGATTACTCACACTTATCCTAATAGTCACTCACCCCTCTCTCAATTGCGATTGCTCAAGACCCTGCACGCGCGCACTGAGCCTTACATAGTGAACATGATGAAACCTCTTTCTTGCCTGCTTGCCCAAGACGGTTGTGACAACGATTCTCTCACCCCGGGTCTTACGGGTGTCTTCTCTCTATCTCGTCGCTCAGTGAAGTCAAGCTGACGTCAGTACTCTAGGCACACTCGAAGCCCCTTTATTGCGCTGCAGTCGAGTGGTCTCATTCTGCATCTGCAGCTAACGCGAACTGGCCTTCGTGCCATTCTCTCTAACTTGTCGCAAGTTGACGTCAGGCTGACGTCATCATCCCCAGGCACGCATACCTCGCTTACTTCCCCCACAGTCTGGTTTCTCTCTCTCGTGTCTCTCGTTCGTCGCTTCCTTCTGTCTGCGACTCGCTCACACGTGTTGGCCGCTGAGGAACTTTTCTCCCCCCTCTTGCTACGATCATCCGTGAGTCTCTGCTAAAAATGTTCGCTTCGCTTCTCTCTTCACCCGTGGTGAAGGGTAGTCAGACGCTCGAAGAGCAGTAGGACGCATACCTGTGCTAGCGTCAACGGTAGTCTCTCTTTCTCTCGAGGGACCCTCGCGCCAAGTCCCTCCCTTTTCTGCCCTCCTGGACCCGTACGCATGTCGCTCGCACGCGCGTAATTGCCTCGTAACTCATTCCCTGTGTCTCTCAGAACAGGCCAAGGTCACCCTCGCTTGCTTTCTCTCCCCTGACTCGCTCTTAAACGTTGACCTCTGGTAACCTTCTCTCTCGTCTCTGCTCACTGCAATCACACGCACCTTTTTCCTTTGCCTCCCACCTTAAAGTTTTATGTATCGCGCCCTCTGGGCTTTTGTTGTTGCGAGCTGACCTCGGGTCCACCTTCTGCAGGCCGAGCCTGAGGATGGTTTCTGAGAACATGGTCCGGCCTGTTCCAAGACTGGAGATCGGTCTCCCAGTCTCCAGCCTCACTCATCTCGCTTTCTCCTCCTGAGTCCCTTTCCAAATGTGCCTGTTCCCTGCCTATCATGTCGGTGGAAGTCTCTGCCTCATGATATGCCACCGTTACGTGCAGCCTCGTCATCACACCGTCCCTTCGGCAGCGCCTCTCCGCGCGGTCTCTTGACTCCGTGATCGTGTCCTGCAGCTTCGGGTTAATCCGCATTTCCCCCTCTTTCGCTCCTTCCACTTTAATCTTCAGCCTGACCTCATCCCCGCCATCATAGTTAAGTAATCCAGGGCCCTTCCCCTGACATAGGCTTCCAGCGGATCTGGAGGTACCAGTGGTCTGGTCTATAGCCATGCAGAGCCATAGCTAGACTTCACTCGACAGACCTTGCACCAGCCCAGTCGACCGTCCCAAAGTAGTCAGGACAAAACCGCTCAGCGCGCAAGCAAACGCACACAGGCAATCTCCCGTTCGTTCGCTAAGGCCGCCTGGCCTTCTACCCGCAATACACTAGTACTCAGCATAGCAGTGTCGCTCAGGCCTAGGTTGCTAACGCCAACCCCCTTTTCCTCTTATAAGGTTTTCGTTTACCGTGCCCCCCGCGCTCTAGACGAGGGATCAGAAAACCAATAGATTCAATTAATAAATAAAAATATATATACTTTATTAAGAGAAAAGAGTGAAAACAAACATACAACAGGGAAAATTAAAAGCAGTACGCCGACGGTCGTAGGGCCAACCTTTGCACGAAAAAACCCCGCTACGCTTAGCGCGGTGGTCCCATAATGGGATACCGACCGGCGCTCTTGTCATCTTCAAAAATGGGTCGTCGGCCTACCCCTATCAGGTACCCGTGTTCGATGGTAAAGAGGGGGCTTATGACCTTCCATAGGGGGGTGATAAGCCTCCTACCGATGAGGCCACGGGTCGCCCCTCTTTTGGGACCCTACCGCGCGGCGCTCGATCAAGCCTCCCAACCATCGGTACAGAATGAAAAGGTCAGGCCAATCTGGACCACAGACCATGGCCGTGCTCGAAATTCAAACCGTTGGCCTTCCCGCGAAGTGATGGGAACTGAAAATCAGCTAGATAATAATAATAATAATAATAATAATAATAATAGTAATAATAATAATAATAATCATATCAGGGAAAAGTAGGGGAATCGTAACGTTGTAATGGCCTGAAGCCACCGGACCCCCCCCCGAACTAAAACGCGGGTTCAGATTCGACGATTTATTTTTCTTTTTTCTTTTTTCCTTTTCTTCCCCTCTTTTACTCCGCCTAGTCCCTCTCTTTTCTTTTTCCTCTGATAGTGACTTCCACCCCTCGCACCTAACCCATAACTTGGCAAAGGGGGCACTCGGCGCGCAGTAGAAAAATCGCGTCAGTCTCTCTACCTTCGCGTCCCAGGGCAAGCCCGACGGCTACCACGACCATAGGCCGTTAATGCTCTGCTGTACAGCAGGGCACCGAGCCTGCGTGGACCAAAGGAAATTCCTGTGGCGCACCCTCCCTTTTGCTGAGGCAGGCACCAACAAGACCGGTCCACGTCAAGGTACAGTCCAGGTACTAGGGTTTGTAGAGGTTCGGGAACACGACTACAGGCCGCAATGTCGAAGCAAAAGGTTGGTACCAAGCAGGGACTTGGTACGCAGAGGAGGGTCGGGACACCTCGCCCTCCGACATGATACCAAACCCCCACCCAGCGTCCCCGCTGGGTCAAGACGCGTGGGGCGCTCGGTATAAAACAATGCATAGTTTAGATTCCCATTTATATCCTTCGTATCACTGCGACTTGCCGTAGTGTTTTTACGACCGTCATCCTTTTCTTACCGTATCATCTTCTTCTTTTTTTTTCTCCCTTTACATAGCGTCTGCTTCTCTTTTCTTCTCTCCCTCTTATCGTGCATGCAACGTCACTACTTGGCCTGCGCCACTACCCTTTTCTTTCCTTTACCCCTTTTGTAGTTCCCTCTGCTGTACATCTTTCTTCGTTCATCTTTTTCTTAAGTAGCGCTCAATCTTGCACCATGCTTGAAGCACGTCAGGGACAAGGAAAAGAAGAGGAGGAAGATGGGGGAAGGCGCGCGAAGAGCCGCCAGCTGGCACGCAGCGTGAATACAGTTCGGAGGAGGAGGAAGATGAGCCACGAGGTCATGGTGCTCACTCGAGACCCTATCCTCGCCACTCGTTTGCCGCGTGGTATGAGAGGACTCCATCCCCAGACAGAATGGAGTATTTTCAGAAGAAATTTGAAGCGCGCTATGGCTGTCTCTTATACACATCTAGATGTGTATAAGAGACAGGCTTGAAGCACGTCAGGGACAAGGAAAAGAAGAGGAGGAAGATGGGGGAAGGCGCGCGAAGAGCCGCCAGCTGGCACGCAGCGTGAATACAGTTCGGAGGAGGAGGAAGATGAGCCACGAGGTCATGGTGCTCACTCGAGACCCTATCCTCGCCACTCGTTTGCCGCGTGGTATGAGAGGACTCCATCCCCAGACAGAATGGAGTATTTTCAGAAGAAATTTGAAGCGCGCTATGGCGCGCCCAACACTTCCTCTCCTCCTTATAGTCCAGAGCCCTCATCACTCCTACGGCGAGTAGGGCCCTAGTGATTGTCCCCTCCGTTCCTTGCACTGCTCCCTCTACCCCTCATCCCAACAGCTGCATTTTTTTCAGCATCTTCTTTCTTCTTTCTCTACTTCAGATTGAGCTCATGACAATCTTCTATATTTTGTATAAGCGTGACTTTTTCTCAACCTTCTGAGTCAGCTCTCTTTCCAATCTTCCAGTTCACGCCTCACTTCATAGTGTCCCTGGCTTGAGAGTTTGAACACCTTGAGGCCGGGGATGCAGGTTCCTCGTGAACCAAGCCGCTTGTCGGCCACCAAATAAATTTAAGAAGGATTATGTTTTCATTTTCTTGTTTGCTGCCGGTTCTAACCTCTTGTTATTCTGAGATCTGTTCTCAATCTGAACTTTATGGCAGGGAAAGGTTACCTTAACCCTCACCTTGGCTGTAAAATCGAAACATTGTCAGTTTGATATCAATGCTTGGGACACTTGTCCAGTCTGCTACGCTGGGAGTAGGGCATACCAAATCCTTTTTCTGTTCTCTGGCTTGAGTGAGATACCTTCCCAACTTCTCAAGTGACTAAGGGGATACCAAACCTTGTTTTCTTTCTCTGGTCTGAGTGAGGCATCTCCTCAACTTCTCATATAAAAGGAAGGGGATACCAAACCCCTTTTTTTTTTCTGGTCTGGGAACTTCAAATACGTTTTTATATACCTGCAAAACAGCGAGTTCCACAAATAGTCAGACTATGCCCCAACAAGCAGGTTCCCCGTCAATTAACAACCAAGCAACAAGTAACAAAATAAAACCCAAAATAAAATAAAACAGTAAAATGATACAAATAATAAAATAATAAAATAATAGACATAGTAAGACAATCCTTCACACCCAAAAGTTATTGATTGCCTTGATTTTGGCCCACCACTGGCCGGGAATGACAGTCTGACATACCTTATTCGGCCTACCTCAGACCAGGACTAGTCAGACCATTTGTCTTGACAGCCCCCACAACCATGAGTTCCTCAGATCTTTTCCACTGCGTTGATTCTCACGAAAATTCTATCTCACAGTTATTCCCCACTCTCAGGGGCTTGACACTCATGGATCGACTGTATCACTGCATCAAGGATATAGTCTTATTAGCTTCGTTGCTTACTGAAACAGAAAATTAAATGACATGATGGAAAATTGAAATGCTGAATTAACCATGCAAAAAACGATCACAGTCTGCTGAAAATTCAGTCTTGCTGTCTCATAGTCTTACTGTACTTTTATCTCAGTTCTCTGGAATTGTTCTCTCACTTGGATGGCTGACCTTTCTTTCCTCTCTTTGGGATCAGCGTAGGGATCAGCTCAGGGTCTCTGAAAATGAACTTACGGAGTCTTGACCCTGATACCATGTCATGAACCCTTGATCCATCCATCTCTGAAATCTCATAAACTTTGTTTTTTGCTTCTCGTGTGATTCTGTAAGGACCAAGCCATCTGGGCTCCAATCGTTTAGTTCATTGAGTCTCAAGAGAACTGTGGAATAAGAGGACAACATCACAAACTTTCAGTTTCTCTTTTCTTATATATATTTTCTTGTTCCATCTCTCTTGATCTGATAATCTGCTGGAAGCCATTCTCTCTGCAGCATCCATCACTGTACCCCCGGAGTCTTAACCTCAGTCGACTACGGAATTCGACACTCGCGTCGGGGACCTGCTGACCCCACCAGATTGCAACCTACTGCGGTAAGGCTCTGGCTAGCCCCGACAATCAATGCATCTTTAGATTAAAAAAGAAAAACCCAGGTACATACAATCAAACAAGCATATCATAACCCACAAGCAGACTGCCCATTCCCCAAGTAACATGACAGACATTTCTCAAGAGACATCACTTTAGTCTCAAAAGGTACTGAACAGTAACATGATAACCAACACCAAGCCCTTGCAGGAGACCTCCCTTCAGTCTCAAGAATGACGCTTAGTGTTGGTCCCAGAGAGGTCCCATAGTCAGTACTCCTCTTGACTGTTATGTTGTCAGCATAGACAACAACTCTTAACACTTTTGGTCAATTATAGAGATTTCCTTGACACCACTTGGCCAATGAATCTTTCAAGGTCTTGTGACCTCTCTCGACTGGCGCATTCGCTTGAGGATGGTAAGTAGTCACGTATCGAATTCTGACACCCAATCCGAGAGTGGTTCTTCTTACAATCTCATTTCTAAACTCTGATCCTCTATCTGAGACAAACTCTCTGATAAAAGGATACCTGAGATAAACTTCCTCTATCCAATCAGCCACTTGCTCAGCTGTCTTCCTTTTCAGAGTTTTTGCCTCAACATATCCAGATAAATTATCTCTCATGTTTCAGTATATATCTCATCTCGCCCTTGCGTAATGGTATGGTGATGAGATCTAAATGAACTCGACTTCCTGGCGCCACCAGAATAGTGGGGAATAAAGGTTCAATCATTCTTGTAGTAAACCTCTTCTAACATAACACACATGATTTACAAAATCTGAAAATCATGTCTCTCAAGCCCGACCAAAAGTAGAGTTTGATAGTCTTAGAGTAGGTTGCCTCAGCAGCTCTGTGGCCACATTCAACCCCCTCATGTAGAGCAACAATTATCTCTAACTGTCTCTCCTTACTACAGACTACTCTTAGTGGAGGTAGTCCTCCCTTACCATCCACAAAGAGGTGTCTTCTTTTTAATCTAAATTTCTTCCTTGAATTTTTACAATAATATTCTTTTAATTGTTCCTTTTCCATCTTCTTACCAATCTCTTGATAACTTTCGTCGTATTTCTCAGAAGTGAAAAATATCTCTTCCTCCTTCTTTTCATATTTTTCATCTTCCTTTGAACTAGAACTTTCCCCCATTTCATGAGCAGTCACTGCTGCTGCGTTAACTCTAGCATACCAATCATTTGGTTCATCCTCTTCTTCTTTCCCAAGGATCGACTCATAAACATAGGTATTAGGGATCTCTCCCAAGCTGTCCCTCTCCTTAGGCCATAAACTCCACTTATAGGAGCGTGGTACTTCATAATCTTCATCATCCTTTTCATTTAGAAAATTATCAGCATAGGCTGATTCTTCAATCGACCCATTTACATCTTCTTCTTCTTTTTTTCTCCACTCAATCCGGCTTAGGTCATCTGCCCTGTTTTTCTCAGTAGAAATCTTTTCCAACTTAAAATCAAAAATTCAGATGAAGGCAATCCATCTGCGGACTGTTGGATCTACTTGTTGGTGCTTCTTAATGGCACCAATCACAGCAGTTGCATCAGTCCTCAAGATGAATCTCCTCCCTAGTACATAGTGCCTGAAGCACATGAGGCTATGGATGATTGCCAACAACTCTTTTCTGAATTGGATACAACCTCTTTCTGTAGAGTTAAGAGTCCTGCTCTTAAATCTCAACGGCCTCTCTTTCCCATTTTCATCTTTCTGAATGAGCACACCACTCTGTTCCTCCATCGACCTCAATGATGAAAGGTCTCCCTTCTTCATCATCATAAAAAGGCACTCCCAGCACTACACCCCCATCTTTTAATTTCTCCTGCAGAGTTTCTGCAACAACTTGCATTTTTTCATTCCATGCTAAATTAGTCCTTTGCCTTACCATCTCCCTCAGAGGGTCTCCAAGGGTAGCAAAATGAGGGATAAAAATCCTCCAGAATCCACAGACATCCAAGAAGCTTCTGGCGTTTGTCACTCTCTTGAGTGACAAAGGCCAGTTTAAGATCTTGTCTATTTTTTTGGGGTTAGGACTCTTACCCTTAGAGAAACATCTGAAACCCAAGATGATTACTTCTGGTTGAAAGAGGAGGGACTTTGGTCCACTGGCAGTCAGGTTATATTTCTGAAGTCTCTCTAGGACCATCTTCACTCCTTCAGCGTGTTCCCCGACAAACTTCCTGACTCCGCCTGCGACCAAAATCTCATCCCTTACCAGAGGTCTTTGCACAAGATTGTCATCAATATAGGGGTTGGTTACTTCAGGAGAAATGTCGTGCATGACTTGGATCATATCCCTTTGAACCACTGCCACGCCATTAGTCAAACCCTGAGGTACCACGCACATATGAATGAGCCATCTTGGCGTGTGCATGACAATCATTGGCCGACTAGTGGGATCAATGAGAAACTGATCATAGCTAGAATATAAATCAACTAAGGAATAAATGCACTGACGAGCAAAAAATTTGAAGAGGAGATCAGCATTAGGAAGACTACCTGCATCACGTACCGTCACAGAGTTGATCTTCTAAAAATTATGTATCCATCTCAATCCACCCCCTGGTTTCCCAAAGCAAGACTAATGGTTAGCATACGGTCCATCAGCAGGTTCAACAACGTTAAATGCAATTTTCTTCTCGAGATATTTTACAACCTTTGCTTCTTCTTTCAGGGCATACTTAGTTGGCCTATCATTTCACGGAATATGATCAATTGTCCAAATCTTGGTCATCTTGATTATATCCACGTCCAACCGCCCTCTCTCTTCATCATTAAAGGAGAATGCACAAGAGAACTCCTGACACACTTTGAAGATATATTCTTTCTCTTTGGGCAAGATAAACTGATCCGCGCCTATCTTCATGGTATCAAACCTCTCTTTGGTGACCCTATTCCCCAATTTTGCAGATTTTCTTAATGCTTTAATAATTTTTCTCCCTTTTTTCAATGCTTCATCATAACCCTTTTCTATTAGGAATGCCACCGAGTTTTTCTTCACCCCATTGGGTTTATATTTTCTCTTTGACCCAGTGGCTATTTTCCTAAGAAAAGATGAGTCGATGCAAATTGTAATTTCATCCTTCCTCCCTTAGCAGTCTCTACAACTTTCTTAAATGCTTCAATTTGTCCGTCTTCATCTTTGAGATTACCAAGGGCTTTTATAATTTTTGAAACTTGATTAATACCCACGAAAATTTCTTCTTTAACCTCTTGTTTGCCTTCTGCTCTTAGTCTCCTAATCCTTTCAGTAAACTCTTCTTTTCTGATTGAATTAACAGATAATCGATGTTTGAAATCATTTTCCGTGCAGACCATTCTATGCAGGAATGGAGTGCCCAAAATACAGTCATGATCTAGTTCCGGCACTACAAAACCCAGTAATTCCACGGACATGGTCCCAACTCTGATAGGCAGATTGTCAATAAATTCTGCCACAAAAAGTTCCCCTGCAATATTACTCAGTATGTTTTGTGCAGGTCTATCAATAGATAAGTCACAAACCTCCGTTGTTCTTCGAGAAAGAAGTATCATCTCTGCCCCAGAATCCACTAAGGCTCGAATCTTCACTTGATTAATATAAATTGTCAGGTGCCCACATCCCATGGTTGCGAATCTCATCTTGCAACCTGGCAGTGACCTGTTCACCTGACTGGAAAAATTTTATCCCAAGTAATTAACTTCTAATTTCTTCTTCTTAATCAGTTTTTTTAGTTCTTCTTTTAGCTTGGGTGCTAGAGTCATTGCTTCCTTGAAGGACAGAGTCACTTCTGTCTCTTCCAGCATTTTAGTAATTACGTCAGTAATCACTGTCTCATCTTCCAAATCACTCTTGAGAATAAATTTTCTCTTCCTTCCCTGTTCATTCTTCCTATGTGGAAGTTCTGGTTCTGGGTCATCAAGGATGTTAATCAGAGATTCCTCTACTTTCCTTCTTTTATTTTCCTCTATCATTTGAGGTGTCAAGCGTGCTTGAAGGTTTTTCACTTCACCAAGCACGACACTAGGTTCCATTACGAGTTCTGGAGGTAGATCACCATCAAATTACATCATGTTGGTCAGAAAGCGAGCCGTTTCACTAGAAGGAGATTCTACTAATTCAGAAGGGTTCTGAGAAGTAAAATTCCCTTCTAATGAAAGCTCACTTGTAGAAGTCTCGTCAGACGCATCCTCTGTCAATGTTAAAGATTGTAGAGACAGCTCAATCGCGGTGTGAGGACCACTCGTTTCCTGTACAAGCTCATTATGCAACTCATCAATAAGAAAATTATCATTCACATTAGTCTTTCTCTTCTTCTCCTTCTTCATCTTTTCATCATGTTTAAGAGCGAGAAGTCTCATACCTCCTGGATGTCTGGGGTCCAACTTGTTCCATGAACTATCACAGCCATGACCCATTGCATCCTTTTTTGCCACCCCACTCCTTACATCCTCTTCAAGAGGCCTGCAATAAGCGGTAGTGTGACCCCCTTCACCACAATAGTAGCAGACAAAACTCTTCTTAGGATGGGCATCATACTTTCTTCTTTCTCTGTTTCCTCTATCGCCATTCCCTCCATTCTTTCTGGATCTAGAGGAGTCTCCCTTCTTACCATAACCCTCATCACCATCATCATCATCATCATCATCATCATCGTCCTCTTTTTTTTCAGCTTTCTTCTTTCCTCTGTCATCCACAGTATGGTTTGCAGGCATTGCAATCATATACTTAGCCATCACTCTTTGAATAATATTTTCAACACTCAGATTGTTCCCTCGGTTCATACCATTCTCAGTCTCCCAGTCCTTGGTCAATGTACTGATCTGATCTAATGGCAATTTTTTATGAGAAACTGTTGGTAGAGTTCTAACAATTGCAACCATTTCATCCCATCTGAGAGGATAGTGCTGAGCTTGATTGAGGATTGTCTGTCTTTCAGTATCAGTAAAATTAATCAAAAATAAATGGCATCTCTGGTTTCGTCCAAATATTAAAATTTTCTTGCTGTTCGGATGAAAGTCTGAAGGAAAACATTGAAAGTGTCATACTTAACTCTTCTGATGTTGAATAGATCCTTAGTTTTAGTTGGAACCGAGTCTTTCTCAAATTCCTTTTTCATTCTCTCTTTATCTTCTTCCCATGTAGTGGCTCCTTCCATCAACTCCTGAACAGCCAACCTCAAGTCAGTGAAACAGTAAGAGGGAGGTGCTTAAGTCGTTGCTTGTCTGTCCAGCCATAACTGAGCCGAAATAGTTCATACTCGTCCAAGAAATCGTTAACTTGAGGTTCTCTGAAACAGGGAATTCTCTCATCTGACCTCTTTACTCTTGCAATATCTGACCCTCCTTTTATAGTATCAACTCTCTTGACCGATTCCCATATAACCCCGACCAATGCCTCTTCATTGGTCCCTGTGGATGAGCTAGATCTTGAACGACCAGCCATCTTGACCATAGACTTTCCCGGATACTTTCTTCTCTCTTTCAGTCACTTTTGTCCTCTCTTTTCTTATTCTTCAATCTCTCACTCTTCTCGCAAGGGATACAGAGTCGTTTCTCTCTTCTCTTGTTTGCTCTACCCCCTGAGAATTTTGTACATAAAGAGTATATGCAATAATAGACTGGGTAGTGATCAAAGGCAAAACAAGCCTTCTCAGCCTTCCAATGTAATCTTCAATCAACTATCTTTCATCATCCCTACTCAATCTCCTATTATACCCTTTTACAGTACCCCGAATCATAAAATATCAAGTCAAGTCTATAATCTCACAGTCAAATTGCATGGCTTATGATCCAACGTTAATCCTCCTAGCAAGAGAGACTCGTTCTCTGGAAGAATGATAGGATATTCTTTCAGTAGCTCCTACTTTCACCACCTTCAGCAGGTAGTTAATCTCAGTATGATCAGTGACAGCTCTCAGGGCATAATCTCTCATTCAGTCAAAGAAAGGTTGCAAGAACTCAATCTCATCAAAGGTAGAAAGATTCATGTCAGAGATCCGAAGAGTTCCTTCTATCTTGATTATTCTTCCTTCCAATACAACCCAAAATGTTAGCTGTTCAAACAAGTCGGGCATCCTTAACCATCATAGGAAACATCTGAAAGATAAATCTCAGGTTGGACATAATCAGGGATTTCGAACCTGTGCTCAAAGGTACTCAAAAGCAGGGATTTTATCATCACAGTAGAGTCTTTCTCCCTTGCTTTACCAATCTCAGCAATAGCCTCCAATAGAGGCATCCAATCTCTTTTGTCTTCAAATCCCTCAGCAACTGAGAACTCAGGGAGCCTTTCAAATTCCCTTACTCCCACTCCTCATGTTACTTTCCTTCTTAGCTTCTCTAGTCATTCCTTTGTCCACTCAAGACTGACATACGCCCTTTTAAATACTCCAAGTAGTCAACTTCCTCCTCTAGACAGGTAGAGGAGTAAACCCTCACATCCAAACCGTGAGAGTTCAAGAATTTAACTACAGGAATATGAAATATTATATGTATTTTCCCACAAGTGTCATGCCTCAGGAATACAAAGGGATTATCATAACCTGCCACCTCATAAAGTTTACCTCTCACTGTAGTTATCCTGGCTACCGGGAGTATTCTTCTTGGGCTCTCTTCCCTTTCCATACAAAATCTATCATGGCTTCCCAATTGTGTCTCGAGAATGTAAGTCCTTCAACATCTGGAGATGATATTCCAACGAAAGGTCTGACATAGGTACTAAAGGAGAAACTTTCTCTCTCTCGCTATAGCCTTCTCTTCTCATCATGTACAAGGTTCGATGCTCGTTGCCAACATGCACCTTTTCTACACTCTTCAAATCTTTGTTTCGGTATATAGATCCCAATATCATACTCATCAAGATCAATAAAATAACAGGTAAGAACATACAAAATATCACGCTCTCGCCCTGGTTTCTTTATGGCCTCACACCTCACGATCTCATAGGGGATTACGACTCTACTCGTTATAGAATTGAGGGAATTTATCAGTTTATCTGATTCAGCCTTACTCAATCCCCCATGACCTGTTATCTGTCTAAGCCAAAGTTTCTCTCTTGAGGATACATAGCGTCGGCTTATTTGACTCTTTGATCTCGTTTCACTTTCAGAGCAAACTTAACTATCACAGACCAATTTTCTCTTGTCAAGTTAATATCGGGCAAGGGAGAAGCTGAAAATTCCTCAAAAACAGTAAATCGAGTAGATTCAGTGAAGCTCTTGTTTTCCCTCTCAAATCTCTCTTTCTCTTTCAGTACCTCTTCAGTAAATCCCCAACATCTCCCATACACTGCTTCAATACTTCTTTCTTTTGGGACATAAATTCTTACATCATACACATCCCGGTCCGTGAAATAAAATGTCAGTACATATAATCGTTCCTGCTCCCACCCGCTCTCAACCATCTCATATATGACAACCTCATATGGGAACACCTCTCTCTTACTCAGAGCGTTCAGCGACCTTAGAAGACATTCAACCTTCTCTTGACTCGGGCCTAAACCTCTGCCAAATTTCAACCTTCTCTGTTCGATTTCCTCTGCTGAAACCTCTTTAGTTCTCATGGCCACCAGTTCTTTTCTCCCACGTCATTACCATGCTGATAATTGCAACCAGTTAATCCCATCACAATAACTGTCAGGTATAGGAGGAATCGGAACAGTCTCATACGTTACTGGAATTACACCCCATTCCACTCTCTTCTTTTGCTTGGTTAGGTCTGCTTTCTCATCATAAAGAGATTGGATCGCAATTCCCCATAGTCAGTTAAAGGTCTCACCTTCATCACATGCTCCTTTCTTGACATAAGGGCAGATATCATAGATATCTTCCTCCAATAAGCGAGTCAGCACTACGCTGACGACCGAATTGCCAGAACGGTAGACCCAACAATGCTCATATTGGTAGGGGAATATCCCTTTGGTAGTCACTTTCGAGAGCTCTTTCAATGCATCAAAAGTTAACATTTTTGATGAAGTCTCCGAACTCTTTATTCTTTCTTTCCCTTCTCAATGTTCCAAGGACATCATAGGCTCATGAGACATACCTGAGATCAAGCCAGATCCTCTCCGGTCAGTAATATCAGTCTCCTTCTCCAGTCCAGTGTGATACCTCAGACAAGAAAAATTAAGACTCAGTTAGCAATTAGGCTTTTCAAGAGAATAATGACTCACGAAAGGTTGCAAAATGAGTCTGAAAAATTCAGAAATTGTCAACAGTTCTCAAGGCCTAATCAAAGCTCAAAGCTGCTTGCTGAGCCAGGCTCATTCCGGACATGAAAATTTTTCATGTCCCGGGCAACGGCGCCATTTTTGTCGCACTTTTTTCTAGTCCGGCCCTTTCGGGCGACCAGAAAGTCAACAGACTGTCACACAGGATTTTTCTAAGTTCTTGCAATAAATAAAATAGATCAAATAATGCAAATCTCTTCCTGTTGTGTGCGTTCGGCTTCGAGCGAGACTCTTCAATTGCGATCTTCGGCGGTCCCCGGTCTTAGGAATCTTTTATTTTGATTCGGAACGGTGGGGAATCATGCAAATAATAATCATTAATTGGTGATATATCATGTATGCATCAATTTTGTTGGCCTACAAATTCTGAGAGCCATGACAATCATCAAAGAGTACAGCCAATCAAACAAAACGGCAACACAAGAAGCAAGACTGACTGACTCGAGCAAAGACAAAGTTAAATGAGGGAAGAATGAGAACTCATAATAACCTCAGAAAGTACACATGGGAAGGAGCATGGACAGCACCAATCAAGAGTCCTTACTCATCCCTTTGAACCTCACACTCAGTCTCTCATTTGGTTGTTTGTTCTTTGTGCTTTGGGCCACGTCTCCAGCCACCTCAAGCCTGCAAGCTCGGAACACTTCCATCCAAGGTACATGACCCGAAAATCAACCATGGCACAATACTCCTCTCACAGTGTAGGGGGATACGACTGAGAGAAGATTCCCTCTCCCCTTTATCATCATTCTCCCACACTCCAAAAGCCTTGACCCTACCTCCTCCCCCTTTCCCCTCTTGGCGTATAACTAACCCTCCCCTACTCACGTGTTACATTGCTAGGGAACGAACGGTGAAAGGAATTTGTCCTCACTTGGTGGAGAAAGTGGGCGAGGGAAGGGTTGCCGGTCCCTTGTGCCGCCAAGAAGGAAAGAAAAAATGACATTTGAGGAATTAGAAGGAGGCAAGTCCAGAAAAGAGACTAGAAAGAGTTGGTACTTAAAGCAAGGTCGGTTGGCTCAACCATTACCCCGACTGCATGACTAAGGGAAAAGATTGGCCTGGACTGAGGAGGAGGCAAGAGAGAGGAGGAAAAAAGAGGATAGGGGAGGAGGAAGCGCGCACGCGCGCGAGACACACACACACACACAGAGAGAGAGAGAGAGAGAGAGAGAGAGAGAGAGAGAGAGAGAGAGAGAGAGAGAGAGAGGCCTCATACTCCTAATCACTTTATCCCATAGTTGTCCCACCATCCTACCTAAGGTCTCCTTTTCTATACCTTGCTTCTTTACGCCCCTTTGGTCATGGTGTTTGGTTGGTGAATGAAATGAAGGGGGAAGGGGGCATGAGGCGGTTGGCTTTGGAGGATGGTTGAAGATGATGGAGGAGGAAGATGGTGCGAGGTGGTTGGCTATGGCAGATGGGTGAAGAAGATGGAGGAGGAAGATGGTGTGAGGTGGTCGGCTATGGTGGAAGGTTGAAGATGATGGATGAGGGAGATGGTGCGAGGTGGTTGGCTTTGGCAGATGGGTGAAGAAGATGGAGGAGGAAGATGGCGTGAGGTGGTCAGCTATGGTGGATGTGTGGAGCAGATGGCAGAGGAAGATGATGTGTGGTGGTTGGCTATGGTGGACGGGTGAAGGAGATGGAGGAGGAAGATGTGCAGGTAAGTAGCCTAAAGAGTCATTGAGCGGGAATGGGTTCCGGGTATGTCGGGCGGCAGAGAGAAAGTGGGACTGAGGTCAAACGGGTTGTGAATCTAACCCTTGCCCCTGAATAAGTTTTTGAGCATGTTTGTGCAAAGCAAAGTCGGCCATTGCAAATTGCAAGACATAAGGCGGTCAAGACGGTCGCCTCGATTAAAATAAAGACTTGGGACGTATATGCCGGATGGGGCTCCGAAAAGACTAAGGAGTGTATACGACAAATGCATAGGCTGGACAAAAGAAAGACATGCATGATGTATGCGACAACGAAAGTTACGGGTAGGATGGCCAAAAGGGGATGCAAGCAAATCCCTAGGGAGGCGTAGGGGGACCACGAGACATGGTTTGCGGGCCCGAGCCGGAGGACGGCCGCACGCTCAACAAGGTTTTGAGGACTCCTCCTTAGTAAATGCATACGTTGTCGGGCGGCTCCAGCCTTATGCCGCCCTTTACTTCCTTGATGAAGATGCTTGGCAAGGACTCAATTTACTTATTTTTACCGGGCGGGACCACGGTCGACCTCGGGAGGAAGTAACCACGGATCGACACCACGAGTACCCGACTGCGACACTCGAAATGAGCAGAGCCTCGAGCGATGGAAGGACATTCCCTCAAGGGGCGTGTGAGCAAGGGCCGCGGGCGGGCCATGAGAAGGCTATTGCGCCGGAATGAACGTCGGAGGCTCCGAGAGAAAGGCATGATCGATGAGGGTCAGGACTGCACCAAGGGCCGACGAAGAGTTGGGAAGAGGGGGACGACGACCATAAGAGCCGAGGCCTTGGGCGCTCTAAGGAGCCACAAAAGAAGAAATTAACACGGCAGGTCAACATTGGAAGGAGACGTGTGCCATTGACACCGGGGAAAAAGGGCCGCAGACCTATACCTCGGAAACGAATCATCGGGCCTTGAGCCACGGGGCTGGGCCTGCGGGAATTTCCTAGGGCCTGGTACAGTTTGTGTGGGAACCACTAGGCCCGAGCAAGCTCGGCTTTAGGCTCGGATGCTGCAAAAGGCCTGGTACCCGACAAAAGGGCCCCCTTCGCCAGAGAACCCTTGGGGGCCCCAAACAAGCCCGTGCATAGGCCCGGGAAAGCTGCGGTACCGGGGTGCTGCAAGCGGATCAGCAGCCTCGAAGCTAGAGGATATTGAGGCTCACCGAGAGAAGAGCCCGCAAACTATATAAGCCCAATCGGGCTCAAAGTTTTTGGCAGTCGCGCACCTACAGGTGCACGAGAGAGACGGACGCACCAGTGGGAGAGACGCACGAGAGAGACAAACGTACCTGTGACCGGGCGCACGCCTCCCATTTCGACACCGACAGGCGCACGGGAGAAAGCGATAGGTGTACGGGAGAAAGCCATGGCCCATAGGCGCACGGGGGAAAGCCATAGCCGCGCGCCCAAAAGCGCACACTTGGGTTCAATCGGTAGAGGGAACTACGTCGCGCCTCGTCGCGCGCTCACTCGTGAAGAGTCGGACGAGGGAGCGCGGAAATGCTCGCAGCCACGCGCGCACCCGCGTGGAATCGGGATCAGGCTGCTGCGTGCAGTCGCACGCCAAACCCGCAGAGCGGAAGGCGAGAGCGCACAATCGTGCGCAGCCGTGCGCGCACCCGTGCGGATTCGGGATCCGGCCTCTTCGTGCAGTTGCGCACTCACACTCACGAGTACGGATACGGGTAAGCACAGCGTGTGCGGCCACGCGTACGGGTGAACAGTCGGGATTAGAAGCGCGCGAAGCCACGCCTGCACGCGTTTACACCGCGCAACAGCAGCGGGAAGGACTCTTCGTGGGAAAGCCCGTGCTCTACGGGCGAGATCGAGTTCTAGGCGCACGAGCAGCCATTCGCACACGTGCCCATTCCGCACAAACTCGGGGCCAAGGGGGGCGCGCACACGTACACTAACTGCGCACTGCGAGGATTCGGGAGGAAGCGAAGGTGCCTGCACCTGTACCCGAACTTGGGCACGCTGGGGATAGAGGGAAGTCACGCACGCTGGTGCGCACACGCACGCATCGTAGATGGTCGTGTGCGCACGTGCGCATTGTGAGAGATCGCGTGCGGGTCACATCGACGTGGAGACCGCGTGCACCAGCGTGCGCCACGCACAATCGAGATAGGAGTCCAGTAGGAACGGGCACCTCCGTCGCCAACGGGGCAGCGCGCGCCAGCGCGCAACCACGCACTAAGCGGGATCAGGAAGTGGAACTCCGCTCGCGTCAGCGCGCAGTTGGGGTACGGGAGCGGATAGTAGGGACGACCAGGGGGGACGGCCATGCTCAACAGTGGGCGGTCAAGAACGGCTGAGTGGTCGAGACAGGGGGCGCAACAGCGAACATCCCGCTCTGCTCAGCGCCCACGTGCAAGCACCTCTGGCGAGGCGAACCGGGACCTTGAGCGAGGGCTCGGAACGCGGGACACCGACTGAGCAAGCATGCACTCCGGGCGGACGGGGACTTTGGAACAGGGGGCAGCGGGACCTAACACGGACAAGACGTGAACTTTGGGGCGGCGCGGCAACTTCATGGGGCTGAAACTTCAAGTAGGATCAGGACCTCTGATTTGATAGGGACCTTGACCAGAACTTCGAGAGAGGCTGAGACTTTTTCACGAGGCCAGAACTTCGAGTGGGATCAGGACCTTTGACAGGAGCTTCGAGAGAGACCGACACTTTTCACGGGACGCCGGGACCTTGAGCCCGAACCGGGATCACAGGATTCAGGTACAAACAGGCCGGGCGTTGGGACATGATGTCGGAGGGCGCGGTGTTCCAACCCTCCTCTGCGTACCAAGTCGCTGCTTGGTACCAACCTTTTGCTTCGACGTTGCGGCCTGTAGTCGTGTTCCCAAACCTCTACAAACCCTAGTACCCGGACTCTACCTTGACGTGGACCGGTCCTGTTGGTGCCTGCCTCAACAAAAGGGAAGGTACGCCACAGGACTTTCCTTTGGTCCACGCAGGCTTGGCGCCCTGCTGTACAGCAGAGCACTACCGGCGTGTGGTCGTGGTAGCCGTCGGGCTCGCCCTGGGACGCGAAGGTAGAGGGAATGGCGCGGTTTTTCTACTGCGCGCAGAGTGCCCCCTTTGCCAAGTTATGGGTTAGGTGCGGTGCAAGGTCTGTCGAGTGAAGTCTGGCTATGGCTCTGCATGGCTATAGACCAGACCACTAACACCTCCAGACCCGCTCGAAGCCTATGTCAGGGGAAGGGCCCTGGATTACAGCGATACTCAACTATGACGGCGGGGATGAGGTCAGGCTGAAGATTAAAGTGGAAGGAGCGAAAGAGGGGGAGATGCAAATTAACCGAAGTTGGAGGACGCGATCACGGAGGCAAGAGACCACGCGGAGAGGCGCTGCCAAACGGACGGTGTGACGACAAGGCTGCAGGTAACGGTGGCATATCATGAGGCAGAGACTTCCACCGACATGATAGGTCGGGAACAGGCACATTTGGACAGGGACTCAGGAGGAGAAAGCGAGATGAGTGAGGCTGGAGACCGGGAGACCGATCTCCAGTCTTGGAACAGGCCGGACCAGGTTCTCCGGAACCATCCTCAGGCGCGGCTTGTAGAAGGTGGACCCGAGGTCAGCTTGCTACAACAGAAGCCTAGATGGCGCGAGCCAAAAAACTTTAAGGTGGGAGGCAAAGGAAAAAGGTGCGTGTGATTGCAGTGAGCAGAGACGAGAGAGAAGGTTACCCGAGGTCAACGTGTAAGAGCGAGTCGGGGGAGAGAAGGCAAGCGAGGGTGACCTTGGCCTGTTCTGAGAGACACAAGGAATGAGTTACGCGGCAGTCACACGCATGCGAGCGACACGCGTCAGGGTCCAGGAGGGCAGAAAAGAGAGGGACTTGGCGCGAGGGTCCCTCGAGAGAGAGAGAGACTACCGTTGACGTCAGCACAGGTATGCGTCCAACTGCTCTTCGAGCGTCTGACTACCCTTCACCATGGGTGAAGAGAGGAGCGAAGTGAATGTTTTTCACAGAGGCTCACGGGTGATCGTAGCAAGAGGGGGGGGAGAAATTCCTCAGCGGCCAACACGTGTGAGCGAGTCGCAGGCAGAAGGAAGCGACGAGCGAGAGATACGAGAGAGAGAAACCAGACTGTGGGGGAAGTAAGCGCGGTATGCGTGCCTGGCGATGATGACGTCAGCCTGAAGTCAACTTGTGACAAGTTAGAGAGAATGGCACGGAGGCCAGTTCCCGTTAGCTGCGGATGCAGAATGGGACCACTGGACTGCAGCGCAATAAAGAGGCTTCAAGTGTGCTTGGAGTACTGATGTCAGCTTGACTTTAGTGAGCGACGAGAGAGAGAGCGGACACACATAAGAACCGGGGTGAGAGAATCGCTGTCACAAGCGACTTGGGCAAGCAGGCAAGAAAGAGGTTTCATCATGTTCACTATGTAAGGCTCAGTGCGCGCGTGCTGGGTTTTGAGCAATCGCAGTTGAGAAAGGGGTGAGTGACTATAATGATAAGTGTAAGTAATCAAGCTGGGTCGTCCTTGAATGGAAGAAGTTGTTTCCCCTGCGAGATTGGGCGCATGCTTGCCAAGAAACGAAGTCTCCACACTCATGGCAGAGACAACTGGAGCAGTCGGGCCTTTGTAATCATCATTGTTGCGTTTTTTTTTTAAGTGAACTGGCAGGATAGGTCCTGTGTATGCCCAATGCAACTCTATGAGGTTGGTTAAATGGTGGTCAAATTTTAAAAGAAAGGAGACACGAGGCGCAACGCTGTTGAATGTATGCGCTATAGCCACGATGAGAGAAGTGGTATTGGGCTCATAGGACGAGTCTTGCTTACTGGCGTCATCATGACAATGCATGGTTTACTCCTCTCTTCGGTCCTGACTGAAGGTTAGTTGAGCTCGGATGAGAAAAGTTACGAAAAGAGGGTGATTAAGAGAATGGGGAAAAGTCGTTGTATCAGGTTGAACGAAACCTTGGTCACGATCGAAAGCCCTCTCGAAGGGGGCTTCAGGGGTTAGTGCCGCTTTCCGTCCTACTTCTAAGTTGACCCGCCTGTCCTTTTTCCCATGTTACGTTAGTCGTTGGCGGGGGTCAACTCTGAGTGTAGGGCTAGTGCCTTTTCGTCCCAATCACACTGATCATAGCTCTTCTGCCTCTCTAGTGAGCCCCGTCCTGATATTGCGGAAGTAATTAAGTGAAAGATAAGTGGGCCTTAATGAGTCGTGACATATTCATGGTGAATTCGTGCATCTGGTGGAGTTTGGTTGGGCGAACACGATGATCAGATCTCGTGCTCTTGTCTCAAGTTGTGTGTCATCAGTTTAGTCTATCGTCACCTTGCTGCCTTAGATAACGAACATTACTAGTAATTGTTGGTTTCTTGTGGCTCCGTACTGTCATTCAAATTAACAGTCGTTTTCCTGGGGTAATGATTGAGCATGTTGGGTTTTGAATTCTAAGTCAAGAAATCAGACTCGAGAAAGACTGCGTTTATCCTTGATCCGAGTTTTCGATCTCGTCCCCCCTTCTTGATCTGTGCTTCTAGAAGTAGTGTCTGTTGCTCCCCCTTTATGTAATATTTTGATTAATGCAATTAGAATTGAGACGCTGTCTTCCTCTTGTGTGCTCAAAGAATTCTCTCTCCTTAGTAAAAGGGGAGTTTTATATACCAGGTCTGGGTCTTATCAAGTCCCGGTCTGGTATCACCCCGCTGAAAGTCAGAGGGGGTGTCCAATCGTATTGGTGGTAACGGAGACTAAGGGCTTTATCCCGGTGCCTGCTGAGCCAAAACGTATACGAGAGTCTGAACTCTGAATTATTGACTCAACCTGACCCTGACAATAACGGTGAAAGGAGGGTCGAAGGACCTGGGGGAGGCGAGTGAGATGCTCTCAAGAAAGAAAGCAGCTCGAACTCGACTCCCTAAGTGCTCTACTTTTTGCGTTGTAGTTGATGGGCAAAAAGCAGACATTGTTGCGAAGGGTAGCCTATGCATTAATGAAGTATTTACTCGACGGGGACTGATGGATGCAAAAGGAGGCCTACAAGTTCAGTCGCTTATTAACAATATTATCTGCCACGCTTGATGAGTCTTCCCTTCTTGTCAGAACATTGGACTTGTTTTCACTCGTTTGTATAGTTCTGAGAATTTGGCAACGCCAGTGTATCATCCTGACTGTTGATGTATGCTTTGCACGAATAGGACCTGCTATTCGGTAGTTCCACGGGTATGTGGGAGCTCTGATTGGGCTAGACGCTGCCCGACGAGTACAGGGGCGTTAACGGAACCCTGTATATTACTCTAAGCGGATGACTGCTGCTTGCTTATCAGTCCAAGGAGGTCCTGTAGAGGAAACCGATATTGAAGAGCTTGCTGCTCGCCATTCACTACTTGGGTAGGTTAAGCAGCTAGAGGCCTGTACCAAAAACCGCTCTGAGGATCGCTACAGAGGGCAACTGGTAGTAATACTCTTAAACATACCCATGTAGGATCGACAAAATAGAAAGCGTTTTGATCTGTTGGAGCATTGGTCGTGTAGGCGAGTCTGACTAATTAAGACCTATTTATCCTTCGAACGAGAAGACGTTTTTTAGTGCCGAGTTTGAGTAACTGGGAGAGCTTTGCACGCACGAATGGGTGTAGAGAATCATCTAGCTACAGTTAATCAGGTGAAGCTCATCGGCTACAGTGTAATGCACTTCACTCAGAAGAGGTTATTGCCTGCACTATCTCTGTTACTCGAGCGAAGGTAGCCTTGGTAGTTCTCGACTTGACATTCAACGAAGATTGAGATTGCATGAGGGTGCATTATGTGTTATACTTTTATGACCATGACGGTAAGCTACTTAGCACTGGATCGCTTCTAGAAACGGTGGAGTGGGCTAGGGTAGAACTCAGATAAGCTCAGCGGTGTCCAAATTCCCTTAAGCAAAACACCACTAATATCGGAGTCGGGGAGTGCCTCTCATCAAATTGTTGTTTTCATCAGCGGTTTGACTTCGAGTGATCCGTAGTTGGTGATTTGGTATTCCAGTATTAAATCAGCACTTAGTCAGAGTACAGTCAATTTTCGGTCAACATTTAATCAGTGTGTTATACTTTTATGACCATGACGGTAAGCTACTTAGCACTGGATCGCTTCTAGAAACGGTGGAGTGGGCTAGGGCAGAACTCAGATAAGCTCAGCGGTGTCCAAATTCCCTTAAGCAAAACACCACTAATATCGGAGTCGGGGAGTGCCTCTCATCAAATTGCTTTTTTCATCAGCGGTTTGACTTCGAGTGATCCGTAGTTGGTGATTTGGTATTCCAGTATTAAATCAGCACTTAGTCGGAGTACAGTCAATTTTCGGTCAACATTTAATCAGTACGCAATCAGCATCCCAGTCTAGCAAGTGACATTTCGTAATTTTGCAGTCCAGCATTGGGCACTCTTGTATGATCCCCCTCCATTGTCTATAGCTAGACCGTGGGCTAGAGCCTATTTTTGCGCTTGGAAAGGCGATGACTTGTACCTAATAATTGGAGTACTCAGCATCAACGAAACAATCTAACTAACGTCCCTGATCCCGAGTTCAGGAGCAGTCCCTCATTCCGCCTACAAGACTCACGAGGCTCATCAGTAGTCAATCTAGTTCAATGCCTAGATCTAGAGAGGTCTGAAGGAATCCTGAAAGAGGATGAGGTCCTCGTGTTGAAACACAGATCTAACAGGGACAAGGAAGCAGGGTGGGAAGAAGAAGCATACAGGGACATGGAAATGCATAGAATAACCCTGAGGGAACTTGCAGTCAAAATGGCAGGGGAAAGAAAGTATATTGAGTATGTTGTTTATTTCTATGGGCAAGACGACAGGCAGCACAGTACCAACTCCTCACTAGAGACGGTGGAGCAGGCCAGAGCAAAGCTCGCCTGCGCTCAGTGGTACCCGAATTACCTTCACTGCAACTCAGCCAGTATCTGAACCGGCGAGCACTCAACAAACGGTTTGCAGCCTTTCCTATTGCACAATGTCATGTGAACCAACGATTTGGTAGCTCAATGTATCCGCGCTCACTCAAACAGTGCTCAGACAACACTCAATCAAGCATTCATCAAACAGTTAAGCATCTGTCAGTCAAAAAGTCAGTTAGTGTCATTGTCACTTACGATTCATCATCCAATTGTCCAAGTTACTCGGAATTCTCAGTCAGGAGTCAATCAGCATTCGATTGGCGTTTCGTGCAAACACTCAATTGACATCCTGTCAAATTCAACCCTTTGAGTTACTCGAGATTTTCAGCCATAATCAACCAGTGCTCAACCATCCTCTTTACTCTGCATCAGAGGCCATTTTCAGTCAGGCAGTTTCATTATTTTAAACCTTGGATCTGTTTCAGTACCCAGCATCAACTCATGAGTGCAATCCAGTCCTCATCAGTTGATGAGTCAGTTCTGACAAGCCTCAACCACATTGCTACTAAAGATGCTCTTCACTACCGGTATGCCAATGTCGTTGGCTTCAGACGCGAGGGCCTGTCGATCTTTGTCGTTGTCACCAGTTTTGCAGCAGACACCATCCATGACTTGCGGCCTTATGAAAGAAGGGGAAAGAGACACATGAGCACTGCGATTCGGTCTGGGTCACAGCAGCCAGGTACCTTGAAGAGAGAGAAAGGGAGTTTAATGGGAGTGGTACTAAATTGATCCGCAGCTACGGATCGAAGCTCTACACGGATTACCCCAAGCCGCCAGTCCTTTTTTTACTCACTGATGGATCTTGTTGGGGCGACCTCGTGGATCTGACAAAGAGGTATATCTCACCTGCAACAATTGATTATGAGGCCGTGACTGAGCCTTCCGAGTTCCCACATCTCAGAGGTACGAGGGGGTTGGCTATGGAGGATGGTTGACGAAGATGGAGGAGGAAGATGGTGTGAGGTGGTTGGCTATGGTGGATGGGTGAAGGAGATGGAGGAGGAAAACGATGCGAGGTGGTTGGCTATGGTGGATGGGTGAAGAAGCTGGAGGAGGAAGATGGTGTGACGTGGTTGGCTATGGTGGATGGGTGAAGGAGATAAAGGAGGAAGATGGTGTGAGGTGGTCGGTTATGGTGGATGGGCGAAGAAGATGGAGGAGGAAGATGGTGTAAGGTGGTTGGCTATGGAGGATGTTTGAAGATGATGAAGGAGGAAGATCGTGTGAGGTTGTTGGTTATGCTGGATGGGTGAAGAAGATGGAGGAGGGAGATGGCGTGAGATGGTTGGCCATGGTGGATGGGTGAAGAAGATGGAGGAGGGAGATGGCGTGAGATGGTTGGCCATGGTGGATGGGTGAAGAAGATGGAGGAGGAAGATGGTGTGACGTGGTTGGCTATGGTGGATGGGTGAAGAAGATGGAGGAGGAAGATGGTGTGAGGTGGTTGGCTATGGTGGATGAGTAAAGAAGATGGAGGAGGAAGATGGTCTGAGGTGGTTGCCTATGGTGGATGGATGAAGAAAATGGAGGAGGAAGATGATGCGTGGTAGTTGGCTATGGAGGATGGGTGAAGGAGATGGAGGAGGAAGTGGGTGAGAAGTGGTTGGCTATGGAGGATGGTTGACGAAGATGAAGAAGGAAGATGGTTTGAGGTGATTGGCTATGGTGGATGGGTGAAGAAGATGGAGGAGGAAGATGGTGCGAGGTGGTTGGCTATGGGGATGGGTGAAGAAGATGGAGGAGGAAGACAGTGTGAGGTGGTCGGCTATGGCGGATGGGTGAAGAAGATGGAGGAGGAAGACGGTGAGAGGTGTCTGATATTTCATCCTACTTTACTTGTCCGACTTTGTGTCCCTAAGTTTTTACTTGTCCCAGAATTCAAAAACTTCAGACTTGCACTACTTTCCTACAACAGATATGCAGAAAGCACAGACTTGCAGAAAACACAGTTTTTGCAGATCTAGATATCTGTAGATTTTGCAGATTTTGCAGATTTTGTCGTGAATCAGTCCTAATTCGGTGGGCTCGCTGTCTGTACCCTATGGAAGCGCCCCACTAAGTTTGGTCGAATTCCGTCGCCGTTTGGCCCTACTTGCCGTTTTCGGCCACTGTCCGGGCCTCAAGGTAAACAATTCGGTGAAGTCCATTTTCCATTTTTGCAGGAAAGTTGACTCAGATGACTTGCAGGTCCTTCAGGTCACCTGTTTATGCCTAGGATATGAGGTCTGAGAAGTCTCAACCCTCATATCCCTGGTTCGACGGAACTTGGCCAAAGTGCCCCTTGGTCGCATTGGCCCCTTAGTCCCATCTTCGGACCGGTCCGTGCTCCGAGGGTTGGCCATTGGTTTTTCAGCGCAGCAGCCGCAGCAAGGGACTCGGTCAGTCGTCAGCAGCAGCGGCACCATCGTTATGCAAAACAACAACAGCAACAACAGTCCTAATAGAAAAAACAATATTTTTTCTTACCTCCTATTTACCACGTTCGATTAGAATACGGAGAGTCTCGTTAGGCCATATGTGTGTCAAGTCGATTAACCAAGGATGAACCGGACTATCACCAAGTATATGAAATGCACAAAGCAAGAGTGTGATTAGTGAAAGCATATGCATATGACTAGTGGAACAGCCAAGGATGAATTGGACTATCACCAAGTGTGTGAAATGGACAAAGCAAGAGTGTGACTAGTGAGAACACATGCATACGACTAGTGGAACAGCGAAGGATGAATCGGACTATCACCAAGTGTATGAAATGCACAAAGCAAGAGTGTGACTAGTGAGAACACATGCATACGACTAGTGGAACAGCCAAGGATGAATCGGATTATCACCAAGTGTATGAAATAGACAAAGCAAGAGGGAAGGATCATTCAAAACACTAGAACGAGCCCAAACAAAAATTGTGATTTACTACTAAGTGAAGAGATGGAGAGAAAGTGAAGGGAGTCATGCATGAGATCTCAAGGTGGAAAGTGACGATTCACATGGGAGTGAAGGAATGGACTAAACAAGACTGAAAGATCATCAAAACACTAGGAGGAGCACATGGCGTCAAATTGCGTGTTGTCATTAAGGAGGTCGAGTGCCTTGCATGCAGATTGAAATGTAGGGTCAATATGGTTGTTGACGGTTCGCAGGTTGGCAAATGTGGTTGCACCCCGGAAGTGTGGTGAAGTGAGTAGCATGCGGAGGTAGAACGTGTCATGTCCCTCTTCCAACCAGCAATGCTTTCAACCACGACGGCCGTAATCGCACAGCTACACATGCAGACGTACGGCATATCATCTTAAAGTGAGCTCAGACGTGAACTTGCCTCGTTCCTCCCTCGTCCCCTCCTTCAATCCCTCCCCTGTCTTTCTACCATCATTCCCTTTGCGCCTCTACCGTCCTTCCTCCCATGATTCCTCCCTCCCTCGCTCCTTCCCTCCCTCCCTCCCTCCCTCCCTCCCTCCCTCTCTCCCTTGGTTTTTCTATCCCTCAAACCGTTCCCGCTCTTCGTCTTCCCCTCCCGTTCTCTCCCTCTCTCGCCCTTTCCCTTCCTCCCTTCCTCCCCTCCTCCCGTTCTTTCTGCGTTTCTTCCTCCTTTCTCCCTCTTTCCAACCCGTTGTCACTTCCTCCTCTAATCCCTCTCTCTTTCTTCCTCGGTCCCCCCATCCCTCAATCCCTT
>BFEA01000626.1:299641-312784 GCA_003427395.1 Chara braunii | reverse complement strand
ATGAAAAGTGAGGGAGAAAAGAAAGAAATAGGTGGGGGGGAAAGAAAAAGATGAAGTGGGAGGTAGGGGGATGGGGTAGTGGTAGGTGGGGGAGAGGAGGGATGGGGAAAGGTGGACAGGGATCAAGAAGCAAAGAGAAAAGGAGGAAGAAAAGAAAGAAATAAAAGAAGGAGAGTAAAAGAATGGGTGTTGGGGGAAAGGTGGGGTGGGGAAGATAAAAGGAGGAGAGAAAGATGCAGTGGAAGGTGGGGGAAAAAGAGGGGGTGAGTAAGAGGAGAGAGGAGAGGTAGGGAGAGTGGGTTAGTAGAGGAAGAGGGGAGAAGGGAGTGATACCTGGCCCTTGGTGTCTCCAAGGGCACAAGGTACACCAAGACCAAGAGGGTCTTGGTCTTTGATGCAGCGGCCAGTTAGAGGAGAGAGGGGGCTGAGATCTTGATCAGCCCCCAGCAGCACTCCTGCAGATGTGTAGATGTAGGGTCTGCTGTGTGAGCAGGCCCTCTGCACTGTAGAGCAGCCCCCTAAGCAGGGGGGTCTTCAGCCACGTGCACAGGCAGCAGCAGGCACTTGGGGGCGGGGGGGGGAGGGGCAAATAGCGACTTCGCTGCTGCGCACTGCTCGCTGCCGCCGGGGGGGGGGGGAAATAGCCAGCACGGCACCTCTTCAACACGAGTGTGCCGTGCTACAGAGCCATGGACACACTGTGGCGAGTGTGTTATGAGGTTGCTTACGCACGGGCATGGCTCACACAGCAGACCCTACATCTACCCCCCCTTTTTCGCCACGTGGCGCTCTCCTACTGCAGCACCTTTTCCCGTCGTTTTTCCCGCTTTTTTGCCCGAAAACACCCCAAAAACAGCCGAAAACCCGACTGTCGGGTTTTGCAGTATTTCGCTGCTGTGCGGTCTGGTGGGTGGGGGCGGGGACCGTTCCCGCTCTGATACCAATGTAGCGGACCCACCAGGTGTGGTGCTCCGCTACTGACGGAGATGGAGATGGAGGAAGAAGAGGGAGCAAGATGGCACAACGCAGCTCCCCACGCAAGACTCCAACGCACGTACTCCAAAAATGTGCAAGTGAGGAATGAGCCTGAAAACACACAATGGCTGGGGTATACCCCAGCGGACTGACGGGACTGGACTGGACTGGCTGGTACCGACAAAATATAACACAGGCCTGTGAGAACAGGCCAAGGGGCTGGTCTCACAGGCCATCCCGAGGTCCGCTACACCCATCCTAGCAGCAACTAATTAGATCTCCTGGACCTCAATAACTATGGCTCAGGTACAATCAAACACGCCCAACGAGAGTAGCAGCGAAGCATAGGAGATAACAGCAAGGCTCCGAAAATAGCAGCAACGCTCAGCGAGCCGCAACAATATCCCAGCAGGTTGAAGCAACCGAAGCAGCCAGCCGCAGCAGTCCGCTGTTCAAACTGAAAATATAAGGGGTATTGCAAAACAGTTGCTGCCCGACGGCAGCAGTAGCATAGTGGTACCGTCAGTAGGCTCCTCCTTACGCAGCAGCAAAGGCACACCACCAGCGCAGCTCATCCAGGGACCAGTGATTTCAGCCCGTCAATGATTTAGCAGTCTGAACTCAGCAAGAGAACTCACAGATACCAGCATGACCGGCTTAGAAGGACAGCAACAACGAAACTCACAAGGAACAGCCACACTGTTTCCAGAAAACTACCAGCAGCAGATCCGCCTTACAGTCCTGCAAAAACAACGGTACTGTATCGTGGGTAACAGACCCGACACCCCAGACCAGCAACGTTGTAACCACAGGCGACAGTGCTAGTGACATTATGGGCCTCGTCAAGACAGCGAGATAGCCATAAAGATGGTGAACATGAAGCGCAGCAGCGGGATCCCAACCATAACGGCACGACGAACAGCACCAGTCCCCGCTCTGTTGCCCCACTGAAACGTGCAAATGGGAACGGATCTCCTAGTGAAACATGGCCAGGTACATTACCTGCTGGCCACGACCACCACAACAAGCAAAGCAATACCGCCACGGTAACACAAGCAGTAACTAGCAGAAAGGAACCACATAACCAGCGGGATGCGGACGACCTACAAAGCAAGCAGGACCGGGAGCGGGACAGCAAGCAACATTATGATGACCATGAGGGTGAGCAGCACGATGCGCCGAGATCGCGTTGGCCGATAAGCAGCACCATGTCGTTCACGACATGTGCACAATGAAAAGGAATTTTCCGCTGGAACATCGAACAGTGCACGTACCCGCTGCCGACCTTCACGCTGCCTGCGTCCGTTGACTGTCGCTCGCCAACTGTAGCGAGCAAAACGAGAATGAATCTTCCGGTAGAACATGGGAAGATACGCCCGAACTTTTGCGCCGGAGTCCGTTCCAGACGACAACCAGGTGAGTTCCTCCTCTCTCTCCTTGCACTAACGTCTCGTCCTCTCACCCGCCTCCTATTGTCCAACTCTTATCCTACTCCGCTCAATGCATCCGGCCAGGGTTCTGGCTAGGTGCGTTCGACCTTACAGTCCAGATAGCGAATAGGAGAATGCGACGGGATCGCGGCCCTCTCGACGAGCTTGGCAGTCAGCCGCACGACAAACACCGCCGGGATCTGGACGACAGAGGCGACCACCAATACTACCTGAATCGAGATGACGACCGCGACCATAAGTACGAGCGCAGGGAGCATCGATGCCCTCGCCCCGCCGCTAACCAGATGTGCAAAATAATGGGACTGGATTCTCCGCTAGAACATGGGAAGGTACACCACGAAATCGATTACCCGCCTAGATCATGCTCCTTTCCCGCTAGTGATCATTTTCGTCGCTCCTTCCTCTCGGCTTATCTTGTTCTTTCCCTAACAGCTTGTTGGCGCCTGCAACGATGACGAGCAGGCTCGCTCTAGTACTCACTTAAAAAAGCTTACTGAAAATGTATCCTCCGCTAGAAAGCGGACAGATACATCGCGCCCTTCTTCTTTTTCTACTAAGTTTCCACCGCGCACCATCGTTTCCTCTAATCCTCTTCTCGTTTTTTTAGCTGCATAAGAACAGAAATGAATCGCTAGCCGATTTACGACCGGCAGAACTCCGCCAGCAGCAACGAAAGCTTCTGTTATTACACCAGTCCAAGAAAGTCGCAAGAGTAACCTAGAGAATTCCAGGAAAAAGTTGGCAATGGAAGAGGTAGAACGCACGCGTACCGAACATGGTGATTTGAGCAACAAGAAGGGCGTAAAAAATGTGCACTAAAACGGTACGGTGTGAAGAGAACCAGGACTCACCTAGACAACCGCAGATGATCATCGTGAGGTCAAGTAGGAGAGGAAACTCTGAAAGGCCAAGACTGCAATAGCAAAGATGGCTGGTTTTCCCATTGTGCAAAACGGCAGGAAAAAAACATGTAACAAAACGCGCTGTGGTACGTACAGAAAGCTCCCCTATGTTGATGACAAGCAATGACAGCAGCAACAACAGCAGTCAAAGAGAGTGCAACTGCAAAGACAGAGTAGCTGGACAAACAGAGCAAAGATGAACGGGTAGGGGAGACATAACTAGACTTTAACACAACCACTGAGACAATATGACGCTGGAGCACTGAGGAAGCGTGCTGTCAGCCTATCTTGATGACTACAACATACCGTAATATGTTGTACGGTTGTCTCTTGCACTTGCATGCCTGCGTGTATGCATGGCATATGTCACGATGATTCGACTTCAAATGGCTATGTACTTACGTACGAGAGTTGGGGCGTGATAGAGAAGGGGGAAGGACACCGGAACGAATGGAACGCTAGCAGGTGAAACGACGATGTGTGTATGTCGTGCTGGATGCACAAGTTGAGTGAATCTATATGCGTGTACGGTGTTTGCAGCAATTCAGGGTCACATGCGTGTTTACAACCAAAGGTCTACAGAAAGACGCAATGAACTGTGAAGGAAGGATGTAGCTTATTCATAACAATTATTCAACATTAAGAGACGGTCTCGGAGGTGTAAAACGGAGAGAAGGAAAAGAGATGGAGAGAGGAAGGAAGGGAGCGAGAGATGGAGCGAGGGAAAGATATAGGGAGGTAGGGAGGTAGAGAGAAAGAGGAGAGAATGCAAAGATTGACAAGACAAAAGAATGCGCGATTAGAGAAAGACACAGTGAAAAGGTGACATGGCTTGATGATAGACAAGAAGCTCAAACCAAACTCTCTCTTATCAACACCACTATCATGAAAAGGCAAAGCACAATGCGAACCATTATGCACATCGCCATGGAGCTTTGCTTCTGCTTTCTCTCCGCCTGCCTAAGTTGTTTTACACCTGATTCCACTTGTGTGGCAACATTCTCCATGTTGTAGTCTATTCGGTCAATTATTGTACCCTGCTCAATCACAAGGACTGACAAGTCCTTCATGATCTGTGCTAACTCACTGACAGAATCCATAATCTGGACAATCTCCTTTTCTCTCTCCGGTGCCAAACCCTCTGCCTCTTTCAGCTTCAACTGCCGATAATCTGAAAATCCCGATTCCACACAACTATCCTCCCCAACTCTTGGTCGCTCACTCAGCCGTACAGCTATACTCGCGCTGCCTCCCAATGATCCCTCCTGCTGTCGCCGAAGCCTCTGCAAATACGCCTTCTGCTGTTCGCGGAAGTCCATTGAAAGCTGCTGCAAATCCGTTGCAAGCAATCTCTGCACATTTCTTCTTTCTTCTGAGTGCAGATCTCCCATTGACAACCGCTTTAGCTTTTGCTCTCCCTCCTTCAGTAACCGGGTAATCTCTGTCGACAGCTTCTCAACAGTTTCTTTATGCCCATTCAACTCATCGAATGTTGGCATCAACACACGCGAATGTGCCTTTGTCAGCTGGGCCATCTTCTCTTTGATCTGCTGCATCTCGGCAGCCACCTCCTCGAATACGTCCACCCAGGCTGGCGGTAGAAAACACTCACCGTACCCAATCCGGAATCGTATTAGCTCGTGCTGAGGGAGTCATACTCTCCCACACGCCTTGGCAGTAACCTTGCCCTGCTTGATGTGTGAGTCAGTTCGATCCCTGCTGCGCCCGGTGAGGAGGTGTACGCGGAAGAGGAAGAATAGGGCTTGCTATGCCGCACCGCCTCCCTGTACTTCAAGAATGCGACTGTTCTGTTGCGCGACGCCATATCCGTCTTGCCCCTCGTTACTGACACTACTACCACCCTCCCTCCCTCTCTCCCTCCCTCCCTCAAGCACAGACAATGCACAATGCCTTCCAAGTCGGTGCCACAAACAACGTTTCGATGAACGGCGATGGCGGCGGTCGAAAGAAAACCGGAGAACCAATCATCCAATAAGGTGCTCGACCGATCTTCGACGTTGATTGCCTCCCGCAATCCGCAAATAGGCACCCTTTGCGCGATTGACAGTCGAGCAACGAGAAAGTGCGCAAGGGCCAAGCAAGGGAGACCTAAGTACCGGGAGGAGGGGACACGGCAGGAGACGTGTAGCCAGGGATATGGTCACTTCCTCTCCCTCTTTTGACCACGCTGCCCCTCCTCCCATTCCCCACCGCCGCCTACGGGGACTAGATCCTTCTCCCGCCAGAAGGGTTCTGGCGCAGGAGGCGAAAGTAATCCTCTTCTCACCACCCTAACACCAAGACTAACTTACCACCGTGCTCAGCTATGTCAGAACTTCGAATTCGAGCTTTAGTTCGCTTAAAACCGTTAAGAAACGGCGAGCGCGGCTTCCTCCTCTCATATTCATCCTATTCTTCCCTCCTTCAGCGTCTTCTGTGCTCCGTCCGTCACTCTGCCACGTTAACTCGACCGCACCACGCGACCCCAGAACGCACGAGCCCGACGAGTGTACAGACAGGAAAACAAAAAAAGATGAGGGGTCCACTCTCAATTTATGCGTGTCATCCTTGCGCAGGGGCTTGTCTGATTTCTCCATATCGTTCCAATTTTAACGGATGCCCCAAAGGACCAAGGCGCACAACCAACCTGGAGATCAAATAGTGGGACTCACGGGCCCTCGGGAATTCACCAAATTTTCGTTCATCTGGTTCCGGATAACTCACGCCTGCTTTCAACAGTTCATGGGTGTACCAACGGAGCTAGGCCCATTGGTACCCACTATTGTGGCGGGACCAGTACCACCCCGGCCCAGACAACTCCAGAATTTTTGGTTGCCCACATCAAGTTCCATCATCTGCGTTCAAACTTGAGTCTGTATTTCAACAGTTCATGGGCGTACCAACAGCGTCAAGCCCATTGCTATCAGCGCCGGTCCCTCCGCCGGTGTCGGAACCAGGTTAAAGAAAATAGGAAGGAAAACAAGGAGGGGAGAGAGGAAGGACCGCTGGAACCTTCTTTGGTTCCGTCGGTCGGGACCAGCAACAAAACCAAAGGGGATAGTCCGGCCAGACCCTCAACCCCTCGGTTACCTTCAAGCTGCCCCATCACTCCATCGTCACCGGTTGCTGGCCTCCATTCTTGTACCTCCAAATCGAAAGTTAGATGTCGCGACCAATAAGGCTAAGCCCAAGACTTCCATATAAAGAGCACCTGCACAGTGACCCGGCTTCGCAAGAGCGCACCAAGCCCACATTTTGGTGTATCGACCAATCCCACGGCCGACGAACCCGCGCACTAAATGAGCGGCGGGTCAGATTTCATTTGTGGTTGTTGTGCATACACCGTACTGCGCCCATGTCACACCACCGCTATTCTAGGCCTGCAGAAGTGGCCTCTTTCAACCCATGCTTTTATTATGTCGATGGTGAAAATCCCAAATTTTACTTGCGCCAAACTCCATTTAAGCACGCCTTCGTAGAGGCTGTGGAAAATTTCTCATTGGCGGGAAAAACACAATGAGGCGCCTTATGGCACTATATACTATGCAAGTTTCAATGTCATCTTAAATATAATCCGAGGTAATCACTTTTTAAAATGCAGCGTCGACAGTCAGACTTGACGCCGATAGCAAAGTTGCCTCTGTGCGTGCACACACGCCACAAACAAACATATCAACCAAAAGAAAAAAATTGCTTACTCCTAAATTAATCGAAGTAAAACTCATCAACAGAATGTCGGTTCGAGACATGTCAAAAATCACATGCACTTCACACTTGCGCGCCCGCACACTCTCTATCTTACTTGTACCATTAACCATATCATTTACCGTCGGAAAGTTCGCTGAGCTCGCACTAGCTCTCAATAATTTCATTCAAATCATAGTCCTGTCACCTGCAAAAAAACAGGGCAGAAACCTTTGTAAGGCACAAATGGTTAACAAGTACCCCCACTTTTTACCCCTAGGGTAACCTTCACAGCCCTGAAAAGTACAGTGGGGATCATAGGAAGTGCACTCTACAAATTGGTGTGAAGTATGGTTAAAATAGCTCATTGGTTTTCTTATAAATGGGGGTGGAAATTGGAGGGTCGGTTAACCTTCTGTCTCATTATGCTAATCGCTTAATGGAACGGTTTAAATTTAAAAACATCCTTAAAAACATCATCGCCAAATTCAACCATGTTGGACTACAAAACGTAGAAAAATTCATTTTTTTTATGGACATAGAATGATCACATCGGCAAAACAATGTACAAAACAGTTGATACCTTCCGGGACTTCAATCTCAAACAATGGACTGAGATTCTCCTCCAAGAATGCTTATTCCACCAGCCAAGGTTTGCCAGGTACACCAACGTAATGAACCTGGAGATAATGCCTGCTCAATAACACCCCCACGTTGTTACACTAGACTTAAGTATTGTTGGCAATCAAGATCTCAGGAAACTGATCCAAAAAGCCTCAACCACATACCACCAACTACACCTAAGATACACGATATCTGAACTGCGGTAAACCACGTATGAAAATAATTCACATCCGCCCTCACAGAATTTCACACACAATTCGGCGGCGAAGAAGAGGCAAAAGCAAAAGAGAAATTTGACAGGATCATTACACAAAACCTGCAAAATATCCAACTCCCCAAAAGAGTTAACCTACACAATCATGCAATCAAACATGAAATAAAATTTCTCACTAAACATTTCTACATCTCCGAAGTTGACAAAGCATCTAACACACCTTTAATCATTTGTAAAAACCTTATTCGATTTGTAGCGCTACAAAGACTATCAAGCCCCGACTTCTTTCACATTCTTATTTTCACAAATGACTTGCTCAACCAACTCGAAGCACAACTAACGATAAGATTCCCATATATACCCATTGCCAACAAGACCTTACCGTACCTATTCGTCACGCATAAAGAGCAAAAAAAATCATTTAGATGGCTGACTAATGTAGATGTGGTCTCATCGCCACTTGCTGACCTAGCAACGACATCACTCAAAGCACTAATTAAAAAAGTTAAAACTCACTGTGGATAACTCTTGCTACAAACACTCATTAACACTCGTTTCAGAGTACGCTACTGGTGACCTATAGACTTCACCTTAGATTACGTTTACAATCTTTCGGATCGAGATACCTCCGTCTTCTCCGCAAATATAACTAGATGTTATGAAACCATCCCCATAGACGATAGCCAAGATGAACTCCTACGGCAATTCAATTCTTCACAAAGCTTGCCTTTTAACAAGCAAAGAAAAACCGTAGTAATAACGTACAACTTGCATGTACATTTTACAGAATCAAACATCAACTAATTCATGTCTATGAATGGTAAAACAACCCACCCCATGATTACCTTACACATAATTAAACCATCGTAATAGCCATTAACAATTGGCTAATAGAAAATGCATACACATCTCTTGTAAGCAATGTCTGAAAACAAACACTAGAAATTCCAATAGGAGTGAGTTGCTCACCCGTGTGGTATAACATCTATTTTTTTAAATATGAATATAAATTCATGAGAAAAATCAACCATAGCATCTATACAGTAATCAAGTTGATCATTAATACATCTACTATCATTAGCATAAATGCAACCCAATAGATATAAGCAACTCCGACACAAAAGAAAAAAATATGGGATAACTAAAGAAAAGCTAAGTCACATTACACCCCGAAGGATCATTAGTAAACAAAAGGTTTAAAAAAAAAACGGAAAAAAGGCAAGAATGAAAAGTTACATGGTATGAAAGTAACTACGTGACATTTGAAAAGAACCCGCCCAGACAATGCGGTACGGAAAATGTGTGGGAAACATCGTCAGTAACGTGACACTAAACATCCAAACAAAAAAGTATGACACATGCGCCATAACCTGATACACCACTTACGCTCACCATGATCAAGTAACCTGAACTCTCACGCACCGAAACCACACGCCTCGCCAGCAGCGTCGGCCCCTTCCATCAAGACAAGACCGACTATGAGCTACCTGACACACGAACCCTGCAAAACGATCAGCAAAAAAAACCTCCCGCACGTAGCATAACCCTCTACCATACACGCACGGGTGCGGACAAGCACACACATTCTCCCAAACTTGGCGAAAAGCTACCCCTTACTACGTGATTACCTCGCTCATTAGCGCATGAAGAAACATTATACAACCTTGCCCCGTCCTTCCCCATACTACTATCCGACATACACATATTTACTAAAATAATTATAAACAATGACAAAGATACGAATATTCATCCCTGCCTTCCACGACTGTGAGTATAACGGCCATACGGAAATAACGGATGATCACTCCATCCACACATTTCCATACTCGACACCTTCCCTCTTCCTCCATCCTTTCCCACATACTCTTCTACTGGAATATGAGTACCTCCTCAGGCTCGTTTGTGTGACAAGACACTTATTAATTGTGCAAGGTTGTCTTGCCACGAGCACACATCCAGTGTTAAGCGCTAACCGTTGTCAGTGGTTGGCGGAGGCTACCTAAGACCTGCAATAGGCGATGACGTCCATCGAAGATGATGCATCTTCGCAAACATTCCATCTACAGGTACGTTGCTAATCAATTCCTTGTGTCTAATATTATAATACACACTAATATTACAAATGCTATCTACTAACATGAGCGAGATGTTGTCCCTCTGATTAGCTGCTACGGGTGCTAAGCAACGAAAAACGCGCTTCAGGGCGTGCACCCCTCCTATGGTTGTCTTCAACAACCATCTCTAACATCAGCCTAACCTCTAACTTGCTCCCCCCTGATTAATCCTTCATGCATCCTCCTATGGAATTGATTACCATATTAAAACTCTTCGTCTCCTGACCCAAGCTATGTTAGGCCTGCTGTTCATATGACTCGATGTTACGATTGGACAGATGCATGGTCGTGTTTCCCATTGAATATGGGTAGCCGTGTTATACATACTCACTACACACACACACACACACACACACACACGCACAACCAGACAACCAAGTGTGGCAGTGTATATTTTTATGCTCTAGTCGTAGATTCATCTGATTTTGCTTATCCTTTTTATGGAAGTGTCAAGTCGCCACACACACACACACACACACACACACACACACACACACACACACACACACATACACACACACACACACATAATGTTTATTTTCATGTTCTAGTCGTAGATTCATCCAATTTTGTTCATTATATCAACGGAAGTATTGTTAAGTGATCGACGCGCACACACACACACACACACACACACACACACACACACACACAACGCAGTAGTAGGGTATATTTACATGATCCAACAGGAGATTCATTCGATTTTATATTGATGGAAGTGCCATTATGGCAACTGCGAGATCGGAGACTTACTTGTTTATCTCTCTCGCTCTGCGAATGCAATATGATCCATCTCGAAGCGCAACACACCGGGACCACAACACAGGGACACCACAGACACAAGCGCGCATCCTAGCGAGTCGGGCAGATGATGAACCAACCTTATGACGCAGTCGACAGATGCATCACACATCCTACAGTCTTCACCCTCGTATATGGTAAGTAGCGGATGCAGGTTCGAGGCCGTCCGCACTACTGCTCCAACACTCGCAATTCGGGGACGTCGTCGTCATCAACTGTACTGCAAGGTGAGTTGTCCTCACCCCTTCTCTCCTCTTCTCCTTCTTCTTATTCTTTTTTTTTCCCCTCTTCTTCTTCCTCCTCCTCGCTCTTTGCTGCGCTAGCCTCTTCCCCCACTTTGCTCTCGCTGGCGATTAACTCCCTCTCTCACGCCGTGCTCGCCCTCGCTTCTCCTCTTCGCTCGAGGTCGTCTCCTCCTTGTTCTTTGTTGCGTTAGTCTCTTCCCCTGCTCTGCTCTCGTTGGCGATCAACTTTCTCACGTTGTGCTCGCTCAAGCTTCTCCTCCTCCCCCGATGTCGTCTTCTCCTCGCTCTTTGTTGTGCCATGCCTTCTGCAGCTTCGCGAGTCGTGGCGTCGAAGTCCCACGTGGCCAGTATTTCGTGATCTCGGCCAGATCATTGTCACGATAAACTACTAAATCGAATTTGCCGTAGCTTCAAAGGCAGATTCACAAAAATGACTCCATAAAGAATAACTACGGAATGAGAAAGAAACTAAAAAAGAGAAAAAAAAAACCCATATAAAATTAAGAAAACGAATCTAACAAATAACAACAAAAACAAAATAAAACTAAAGAAAATAAAATAATTTAACCACAAACTACCACTACCTGGCAAGTGTAGTACCCTTGTTTTCAACGGGGCTAACTGTAACTACGAACTCTAACTAACTTTGAACCTGAGGTTACTGGTTCGCGCCCCGACCGACTGAGCTTGGGTGAAAGCATAGGGGAGCTCCTTGTCAAAAGGAGCTAGCTCAGGGGTCGGGTGGACTCGATCCCCGTGTCTGTTGCCTGACAACTTCTACCGAAACTCACTGAGCAAGCTCCTCCTTTGGAAAGAAGGGAAGCTTCCGTGATATAAATAGAGTAGTGGGGTCTAGCCCAACTAGTGGACCGAACCCATTTCGATTCTCTGTATGTGTGTAAGCTTGCTGGTCTGCGTGTTTGTCCGAGTGCTTGTTGGCTTGAGTGTGTGTGTGACCCGCAAGGGCACTTGGTTGATCAGAAGGCCCGAAGGGCCGGTACTTACCTGTGGTCGTGACATTGAGGGTTGCGCCGGGAAAAACACTCAAGTGGCAGGTAGACCTGTACCACAACAAGTAGAGGTAGATATATCAGGTATTCGAGGCCGAGCAAAAAAAAACAAAAGCTGACATTTCTAGAGGCCCAGTACCGGTAGATAGGCGGGTACTAGTTCGACTAACCTGAGTCTAAGGCATGTGCAATCGATATCAGAGTCTGTAATGATGTTTCCCTTCGGAAGGGATGGAGGCACCGGTTGCTTGGGTGGCCACGTGGTCAGGAAGTCATCGTCCAAAAGGTAATTCCCTCTATACATATGAGAGGCTGAGCTAGAGCCTCAAACTCACTCACGGTACACGAGTATGGACAAAGGTAACGCACCAGCATAACGCTAGCAATCCGGAAGCTACTGCAAACCTGATGATCACACACTAATAATCACATCGGTCATATGATCGGGGCGTATATTAATTTATCCTGATCAATATGTTGATGATTAAGTCCCAGTGTACATCGTAGATCTACCTGACATAACACTAATCCAATCGACCCCTCGACCTTTTTGGTCGAAGGGTATTACTACCGATTCTAACCATTAGAGCACGTGTCACAATAACGCGCGCACATACTTAACAAAATTTTCTCACCAATTTGCCTTGACCTTAATGGTCGAGGAAATCGTTTTGAAGTGTTGCGAGAAAAATGCTTACACTTTTAACTTTAGACCGACTTCATCGTGACAATTGAAGTCGACGTTGCGTCGACTGCAAAAACATGAGCAAATACCCTTGCAAGGGTGTTTGCCCCGACAACGTGGATTCCAAGTAACCAGTACCTCTTCCCTTTTGGAGGAAAACATCATCATGATTACAGACTGTGATATCATCTGCACAGACCCTAGACTCAGGCTACTTGGACCAATACTTGTTGTTGGCGTGAATACCCTTACAAGACAGAAGGATAACCAACCCCCCAATTTTCACCCCCATTTATAAGAAAACCAGTGAGCCATTTTAATCATACTTCACACCAATCTGTAGAGTGAAACCATCTCCAGGAAACCAATAAATACAAAACTTGGTACATACAAAGCTTGACAAAAAACAAAACAGGGCAAAAAAAAAAAAAAAAAAAA
>BFEA01000626.1:238241-268942 GCA_003427395.1 Chara braunii | reverse complement strand
GTGCCAAAAAGTTGTCGTCCGGAAATATGGACGACGGTGGTACCTTGCGTCCGGGGAGACGTCCGGGGGAGACGTCTGATCTCCGGACCATTGGTAACATAACTATTCTTATTATTATTTTATTTGTTTATTATTATTATTGTTACTTTTTTTTGATATATTATTATTGCTATTGTTAAACAACGGCCAAAGAGGAATAGAATACGGGGTATTGAAGAGAAGAGAGACAATATCACTTTGTGATGGTGCCTACCTCCTCCATCCTCCTCCATTCCTATTTTTATTTGATCGTCTCATGTTCCTATCTCTTCAACCATAGATGTCTAATGCGGTATTTCCGCTCAGGTAACCCTGGTCTTTGCTGACTTTAAGAGTTCGGACAATCAATTGCCTAGACTAGATGTAACCGATACTAGGGCGATTGCGGACTATGTATCACCCGCGGCCGCAACCGTGGGGTCAAACTCGGCGGGGGGCTGTGATCACGGCCGCCACGGCTCCGACCACGGTTGGGTGTGAACGCTGTAGGGGCAAATACCCTGACAAGGGTATTTGCCGAGGGTTTTCAATGTCAGACACTGTCGGATCTTTTCGTTGAATTGAAGGACTTGATGAGACTGACGTTTGCCAAATGTTTATTTAGACCTGACTTCTGACTAAGGAACTAAAAGTTTTCAGACTTTCATCCGGACACCTGTGACGTCTGGAGGTATCGAATGAAAACGACAAGGCTACACTTTTGTCGAAGCCGCAGTAACGTGCGGATAAGGGAATGCTAAAAGTTAAACCTATCCTACCTATAATGGTCTCGCGCGGCTGCGCAGCCGCGCGATTCAGGGCCTGAGTGGGCCAAAAAGAGGGTTGCGCCAGGGTATAGGGCCACGACGCAGGACGTGTAGGAAGCTTTTGTTTTCTCTAGGGCTATGGGGTTTGATTTCGAGCCCGAGGGCCGATAGGCAAATGCCAAGGCTTACCCGGTTCGATGGCCAACCAAGCCATGGCCGTGCGGCTAACCGGTATGGGTAGGCCACAGGCAGGTAAGCCGGCAGGCCACAGGCAGGGCAGCCCTGCTAGGCCACAGCTGGGGCAGGCCTGCTAGGTCACATATGGTGGAGCTTGCAAGGCCGCAGGCAGGGAAATCACCTGGGCTAGCTCTTCATATTGAAGAGCTGCTCCTGTCTAATGTGCAACAGGAGCTAGCCCAGTAGGTACCGCCATTTGACCTTCACCTTGCAGATTCACGGATCGAGTTTGACGACTTCAGAAAACTGGGCTAGCTCCTTTTTGGAGCAGCTTCCAGTAGACACGAAGCGCGGCTGTTTCCAGCCGCGAGATCATCAGATCACGCGGCTGAAATCAGTTGCGCGGTAGTAGAAAGGCCCTGCGCAAGGATGATACGCATAAATCGAGGAATGGTCGAATTTTTTTTTTCCTGATCCCATTGGGATCGAACTTTGGTCTGTATTTCAACAATTCGTGGACGGATCCACGAACTGAACATGGCCGTTGGGTAGACGAACGAAAATCTTAGCCAAAAGTAATATACAAACAGTCGCCCTGAGAAACGGGCGACCATTTTTAGGAAAAACGACTTATCTTTTCCTTTATTTTCGTTAGATTTTGTTAGGTCTTTTTTAGATTTTCTTTCTTTAGATTTTGTTTAGATTTTTTTTTTTTTTTTTTTTTTCTTTTTGGTAACCGTTCGTTTCGAACGAACGGGTATATGGACCTAGCCTGCTACTCTCGATGTATGCAAAACGAGAGTGAATCAACCGCTAGGCCCTGCGTAGATACACCGCCAAGATTTTGTCGTTTGTGCCTGTCGAAGAGTGCAACATGCCCTATGACCGTGCCAGGCTGTTTCGTCGGAGTTGCACCGACTCATCAGGAGGCTGAGCCTCGACAGTGTGGGCAATAGTTGGGCATGAACCCGGTGCCAACGATGACTAAGTATAGAGAGAGATAGAATACAGAGAGAGAGAAGGGGGGGGAAGGGTACCTACCTGCCCTACCTACCTACCTACCTTGGTTGACCGTAGTACTCCCAACGATGGGATGGCCAAAAATGAAGGAATCTACCCCAGGAACAAGGGGAGATTCACACTACAGGTAGGAAAGGTAAGTTGTTGCTTTTTTTTTGTCTGTTTCTTTTTCTTCGTTTCTTAGCTCACCCACGTCGCGTGGCCGTTGGAGCTCAACCAGGCAGGAAAACGGGGAGAGGAAAAAAACGAAGAAGTACCAAAAACTGTAAAAAAAAAAAAAAAAAAAAAAAAAAAAAGTAAAAAAAGAAAATGAAAACGAGGCAACTGCCTCGTGGTAGGAAAAGAACAGTCCTTTGGACTGTGTCGGAGCACAAAAGCTCCCACTTCGTTTTTTTTGACCAACTTACTGTGGCCGCGAGATCTTGAATCTCGCGGTCCACAATACAAGCATGGAAGAGAGCGAGTGAGAGGGACGTGGGAGTTGGGAGGAGGAGGTCCTACTCCTCTCAGCCTGCCAACTGCCTCCCCGTTTTCAGGGGAGGACAGCAGAGAAAAAGGAAGGGGGCTGTTGCATGCAACAGCATGCACCTGGCCAAGGTAAAAGCCAGGTGCACTAGAAATTAGGAAATTAGTTTTTTTCTTTTCTTTTCTTTATTTAGTGTGAGGACACTTGTCCTCACGTGGTGCTACCTCTGACAGAAGCTGCCAGAGGTAACTGTCAGGCTCCCGTTTTTGCAGGGAGCCTGGAAATTAAAGGGCCACTAAAGAAAAGGCTAGATACATCCTTTTCCTCGATGTATCTGCCCTGGAAAAAGGGTCCGGATACATCAAACTGAAAAGGGTTGTATCTTTTCAACGCTTTATCAGAAAAATAAAAGAAAAACTGATTTGGAAATGGCAGGAGCCCAGCTATCTTGCCAGATTCCGAGATAGCTGGGAAAAAGAAAAAAAAATAGGGCAGTTAAAGAAACTGCCTCACACTAAGGCTGTGGCTGTGGTGCGGCCACAGTCAGCCCTGGATCTTGGCAGATCAAGGGCTCACAGTGAGCCCGCGATTTTGCCTGGGGGCTGGAGTGACGTCCAGCACCTCCTCAACCACTATAAAACAGCCAGCTGCCCCCAGCTGCCACACAAAGCATTCGTGCTGTCATTGTGTGACGTGCACTTGAATGCTGCTGGGCTGCTGAGGTGCTGCCTGAGGCAAGGAGGAGGAATTGGAGATCTACAGAGGAGTGTGAAGAGGAAGACTGGGCAGCCATAGCTAGGGCAGGGAGCACTCTACTCCTCTCCCCTCTGGCTGGTGCTGGTCCCACGGGACAGACCCAGTGGTACTGCGGGACTGCGGCAGTGCGGCGCTGTGAGATTTGGGCCTGGGACCCAAATTCTACCAATTTTGGCCTGCCATTTTCTCACTACGGTGGGGAAGTGCTGCCAAAATTTTACAGCGGCAGTCCCGGTTTTTATTGCGGTGGTACCGAAGTGCTGCCAAATTTCTACAGCGGTGGCACAGGTTTTTCTGCGGTGGTACCAAAGTGCTGGCGAATTTCTGCAGCGGCACCACAAGTTTTATCGGCGGTGGTGTGAAAGCGCTGCCGAAATTCTACGGCGGCAACTACGGTTTTATCGGCGGTGGTGCGAAAGCGCTGCCGAAATTCTACGGCGACAATTCTGGTTTTCTCGGCGGTAGTGGGAAAGTGTTGCCGAATATTTCGGCGGTGACTCCGGTTTTACCAGCGGTGGTGCGGAAGCGCTGTGAAAATTTTACGGCGGCGACGCAAGGTTACCGGCGGTAGAAGTTCCACATTTAGCGGCAGCCGGACCCTGGTGTAGGGAAGGTACCGCTGGAGCGGAGGATTGAGGTGGTGTGAATTTTGACGGCGTGGTGACGCGGTAACAGTGGAAGTCAGTGGCGGTGACACTCATTGGAAAACATAGTGAGGAGGCGTTGTGGCAGGTGGTTGTGGTGAAAGGAGTGGTGAGCATTATTTGCCGACGGCTGGAAGACAACTGTCTCTTGACAGAGAAGCGTAATTTTATACGGCTTTCTTGAGTGAGCCGTTATTATCTTCATTTCAGCGTCACTCAAGGTCAGTTAAATTGACTCAGTTCCCTTCACACCTGAGTGAACCCACACTTGCTTTGACCTATTTCACTGAATGTTCATTCAAAAAGGGAAGAGGATGTGTGTTCTTGCGTGTATGACTGGGAGTCTGACAATGGTAAAGGAATGCATGGTGGTCTGTATGTCGTTGGGTTTTGACTGCAGGTACGACATGTGGACTGAAATGGATGAGGGTGATGGGGGTGAAAGAATGTTTGACTTTTTCACCTTTGTGCTTGTATTCTATGTATAAATAAAAGAGAAAGAAGACGACGAGAAACGAAGCGAGCATGAGGAAGAGAAATTCAACTTGGTTTAGACTTATCCATGAGGTTACCCATTCTTTCCCGAATGACCCTCTTCCATCTATGCCTGTCAGTCTGAATGATTCTATCTTTCTACGATTTCCTCTTTCTTCGTCTAAGTTTACTTTGACGCTAGGCGACAAGACTCTACTTGTCTGCCGTGTAGGTGTTTTCCCTTTTTTCTATGAGGCATCTGGGCGGGTGTTCGTTGCCTTAGGGGCCGACCCTGTTATCGACTTAGAATGGACCGCTTTGCGGGGGGGTACTATGCCGATTCGGTGGACACGGTCCGACTTCTGAGATCCGAGTTTTGTACTCAGGCGAGGAGAAGGAGTATCCCAAACCACCTCTTAGGGTAATGGAAAAGACATCCACACAGAAAAAAATTATTTCTCGACGCCTTGCGAAAAAGGAAAACTGTCTTAGCAATCCTGTTTTAAGTGGTCATGCTGGGTACCACTAACGTATGGAGAGTTGGTGCCATAAGCAGCCCGACTCATGTCCTACTAGTTGAACGGAGTACATTTAGATACTCCTGACGTGGTTGGTCGTGCCATAAGAAGAACGGGCCGTAAGGAAGACAAAAACCGAATAATACTCAAGGGCAAGAGTTTAACTCAAAACACATTTGTCTTCTTTTTCTTTTAGATGGCTATGGGATCCACAAAATTATTTTTTTCCAACAATCGTGATGCGGCGGCGGAGAGAGTTGAACTCCAAAGGCGTGATGGAGTGAGGGTAGAAAGGGTAGGTCGACTTATTTATAATCCGTCAGAATTATATTATGAGGAGGACGTTCCCCGATTTTGGGGTGGTAGTGCGCAAAGACCCCCAGACGACTTATTTTCAGGAGAGATAACGGTTTGGATATTCTTCATTACGAGTTCGCACCGCCATTGCCCGAACGTCACTTCGTCAATATGAATCTGGTGGTGTTGCAGCTCTATGAGTTTAACCCACGAGTGGACGAAATCCCTGAAATAAGGTTGATGTTCGTCCGTTACGTGTTTTGGCTGAATGAGCGACAAGGTCCATTTTTTGACATATACTACGCGGAGCGGATGCGTGTCAATAGGTTTGCAATTATAGGGGGCGAAGCGTTATATTATAATGATTTGGAAAATGAAGCAGAAGAACTCGAGGAGTTTTTACGTGACTGATTTGAATTCGTTCTGATACGTAGATGCCTGGAGCACGACGAGACTTGACGATCCCGAGGTATCTGCTGGTCCGTGACACACTCGAGGAGGATCTCATCAGGAGTGCAGCGCGAATTTTACGAGCTCGAGATGGATCTCCTACCGAATGGATCGGCTTCATTGGACTGCTTTGAAATGGCGAGGGATTTTTTCCTAATACTCGCGCGGATTTCAGAGCCAACACGGCTCGAACTTCCGACGAGCTTTACGGTTATACTTTGTATTTCCACCGTGCGCGTAACCTCCAATGTCTCTCTCGAGTCATTGTGAGTATCAAGATTACCTCGTTCGGTAGGCGTTTCGGCGTCGTCTGGATCCGGGACACAGAGACTCGACACCTGTTTGGACTTAGTCGACCTCTCCGAGTTAGAGTTTGAAGATTAGCGTCTCGGATGACCTCCTTCTATAATACTCAGATTATTAGAGTCATGCGATGTGGACGAATGTCTACCCTGATTTTCGACGACGACGAGCTGACACGTTTGGATTTGTTGGAGGCACAGGTGCGTGGTGGGCGACATATTTACCAGGATTAGACATCGTCTTCTGAAATCTTACTCAGATTTCAGAAAACACTTCGCATGGACTCAGTCCCGTTGAGAAAACCATATAACTTATGGTTTCACGAGGTAATATAAAAACAAAACAAAACACTCTATGTAGTTAGGATTACCGGATGGATAGTATTCGGATTACCCCGATGATTTCACTATCATGCTTTATGCATTGAGGGGTAAATAAACACACGGAGTAAAAATAAAATATCTGACAAGATCATGAATCAAGGCAGAAACAGTGGGACGCTGCGTTTCTATATTGAATGAATTGTTGTTAAAGATGGATACTTCATCGTTCGTGGAACAGAAAGAGTTATTATTGCTCGGAAGGACAAAGCGAGCAATAAAATTGTCGTTCGTTCCCACAAAGTAATTGCATGTAGCACGGAGGTTTAGTCGAACCGAGAGTTCAAACATCAACCAGGAACCAGATCACTTGTTGATCTGTATGGTACCATTGGTATTTTCTTGCAAGAGTTATTCATGACAAGTTTCAGTAGTCATGATAGGAAAATCTGTCTTAGTTTATTTCTTTAATTAACAGTCTTGGAACGACAATATAAATTATTTCAGTCATACAGGTTGGAAAGAAACACTTTGGCAGACCAACTCATCAAGTCAACGATTTTTGGTTGTGTGGTTTTGTTCTAAGGTATGAGGGATTTTCGTTTGTTTGATTGCTAGGGACCAAGGACTGTTTTCACGCTTGGTTGAGACTGTCCTAGTCGACCGGTGTACGCTTCGTACTTAGGAGATCAGCGCCCCAGGGAACGAACGACGTTCGGGTTCATTCGGCGTTTAGTCAAGCAACTCCTATACTGCAGCGAGACGAGCAAATGCCCTCGACTGATCTACCTCTGCGATTGCATTTAAAAGCCTTCGCACGTGGATCAATAGCTCGGTAGGGATACGCCCCTAAGGGTGGTGACAGCCCCTTAGGGATGTAAGCTTATGCCTCGCGGGAACCTGTCCTGTCGTAGGGGACCATGGGATGTATAGCTGGCGCACCCGGCTAGAGCGGCGAAGGAGCGAAGCAACTGCGTCCGTTTCGGCGGCTCGCAGAATGTTACGCGTCGTTCCCGAGTTGTCTCTAAAAGATGTGTTTTTGGGTGAACTCCTGCGTGACATGGTCGAAGGGGACCTCGTTTTTACACGAGGGCCGATGCGCTCGACAACGCTACTTTCAAGAATTTTTCTAGACTTAAAAATATTTTAAAAATAAAAATAAAAATAAAAATGGTGTTGTAGATCTTTTCGAGATCTGCATTGCGCAATTTTTGCTTTTTTTTTTTTACATCGTCTTTGAATTTTAAAAATTCAAAATCTAATTATCTTGAGGCAAACCTGATTTTTTTTATTTTTTTTAAGAAAACTATGAAACTTATATGGTTTTTTTTTTTTTTTAATGCAGTAAAGTGTTTGGATATGACTACAAGGCAAAAACTGTTCAGGTCATTTTTCTGCGTAACATTTTTTTTTTTTTTTTTTTTTCTCTTAATGGTCGTGGGATTACAACCTAGGCCGCAGCCGCAGCCTCAGTCACGCGTGGCCGCTTCCAAGGGGGACTCATAGATTGCAGGAGGTCTGTCGGAGTTTGGAAGGAACTCTGGAGTCAAGGAACCATGAGGTACGAATGACGTACCTCTTTCCCGTATAACCATACAAACTACAACCTTCTATCGGACTGTATGCATGATTGAATGATATATTGTTCATGCTTTTTTCAGGACTAAGATTATCAAAAGAGAAAATAATATATGATTAAACTATGAATCATGTCTGAAGGAGGGAAGAAACTTAAGTTAACCAAGAAGGAATCTAGACTGTTTGGATTTGAAGAATAAAGCGGTGCGATGGAGGCTCCTTTGTGAGTCGTCGTGCTGCTTGTGTATGAGTTGATTTAACTAAAGATAAATGGTGGGTTACTCTTGTGTGAGATGCCCCGCTACATGCCTGATCGATTGTTATTGTGAATGAAGATTTGTTTAACATTTAGAAGCGATAGTGGAAGGGTCTTGTGTGGGTCGCCCTATTAACCTATCAGACAAGCCTTGAAGGGCAGTGAAATATTCCTATGTGGGTGTGACGCTACTATTTGAGACTTGGACGAGTAACATAACCAGAAGGTGACAAAGTATTGTTGTGTGAACTGGTTTACCGTCTTGATTAACTAGGGATCGGCTTGGTATTAGATGGTGAGGGAATAATTTTGTGTAATTTATTTCACTGCCCGTATGAACTAACAACGTATACTAAGCAAAAGTGTGCGACAAGAGGGGTGAGGATTCTTGTATGAGTCGTCGCGCCGCTTTTCTAAAAGCTACACACAATATGATAAACAAACTGTTAAAATAACTTCGACAAAGTTATTTTGTCGGTCTACTATGAATCAAATAAGTAATGGGAAGCTCGTGTGTGAGTTTCCGTATTACTTATTTGATACATGACCTACTAACTAAGAAAAATGTGGAGTGTGGGTCATTGATGATAGTAACATACTTCTATATGAGTAATCATGCTATTTGCTTACGTATGACTAATGATTTGGTCGATTACCGACAATCTATTTATGCAATACTAAGGCAAGGGATGATGGATTCTAGTATTGAGCTTTCTTATTATTACAGACTCGAGAATATTCAGTTTTTGCACTTATTCGAGTTGTAGTAGGGGGCTCTTGTGAGAGTCATCATATTACACACTTGAATCTAAGACTGACTAATAACTTACAAATAACGAGGAGTCACCTTACTACTCATTCTCTAGCAACTTACTTACCGTCGTACTGTCCGATCATCGAGCGAGTAGTAGAGGGGATCCTGCTTGGGTCATCCTATGACGTGCTTGGCTAATGGATTACTTACTACCCAAAGAAGTAATAGGGGGCTATTGTGAGGGTCATCATCCTATTACTTGATTGATTCCACATTAATTAACAAAGTAGGATGCTCCCGTATACCCACAAAGTAGGATACTCCGGTTTCACTATCCTGATCTCAGATTGGTTGGCTTCAAAAGAGCGATAGGATACCCCTGTGAGGGTCAGTCTATTGCGCTTTTGAGAGTGGACCATGAATTTAGTCGAGTGGTAGTAACGGGATCCTATGTGGGTCGCCTATTACTAACTTGAAACTCGTACCAACCTTTAGAGGGATAAAATATGAATCTTTTCGATTGATATTAGAACAAGGAGTAAAATGCCCCGGTTGAAGCCTCTCAACTATTTGGTTTAGGTTCGTAGAATGATACTCTTCTGCGAGCTATCCGACTATGTGTATGGAACAAACCTTGTGTATTGAGTTCTAACTTATCGTTTGTGTTTGCATTGAATGAAATTGAAAAGGTGGTCGGGTACTCCAGTGCAAATTATTTGACTATCTGCTTGATTAAAATATTGCTTGGAATTAATCAAGTAACAAAAAGCTCATGTGCAAATCAATCTGGTGCTTGCGAATGTCAAAACAAAAGAGAAGCGAAATGAAAAAGATAAGTGTTTCAGCGGGAGTTTGACTCTACATACTAAGAACGTAATAGTAAGAAGGAATAAGGAAAATGACTAGACAACGAAAAAAAAGGTACTAGGAATAATAAGAGTTACCGTGAAATCCGTATCCATTCATAACTTTCAGAAGGAAAGTCACGACCGCAGTGATTTAATCTCAACTACAGAAGCACCAAGGAGTGTGATTATTCCAAAGAAAGATGATGAGTGGACTTAGAAAGAAGGGAATATGATTTCCTTTGAGACTGCTTAGAACACAACCATGAAACTCTTTGAGAGAAAGGAGAAAAAGACATATAACATATAGAGGTTTGTGAAAGTAGAGCTATGCATTAGACTTGTGGATGTCGGTCCCTTAACTCACAGTGTTGATCTAAGAGTTTGACCCTTAAATATAAATAAGTGGGAAAACGAGTCGAAATCTTGAATTTTTGTCGACCTGTGTGTATGCAGGTCCCTGTTTAATCTACTACAATTGAACGAGAGGATCTACGAAAATAACCAAATTGTCTGTTATCTCTTGATAACAGGTCGGTTGCTGTCGATTCAACTATTCCCCTTGACTTGATACCCACATCTAAAGATAAACCCTATAGTTAGTAAAACTGTCACCTATGGTCATTGCCTGAATGGTCGTAGTCACTCTTAAGGGTCCTTTGATGAAATGTGAGGGGGTTGGGCTTGATACGTCTCAGGAAAGATAAAGTTGTCAGATATGGGATGAGAAGTGAGGGACAAGGTCAATGGTGTGCATTGATGGTTGGCGGCGTTAGTGCATGACGTGTGAACTGTCACTGCATATTCTGTGCATGTTTGTCTTGTGTGTGGTTTTGAATTGAACTGGGCTTGATCTCTTGAAGAGTCTCGGACGCGCCGCACGTGTGAAAGTGGGAAGGGTTCTCGCCGGTAATACCCCTATTCTCATTATTGTCTTATGAAACATTTATATTGTCTAATCTACGTAGCACCGTGTTCGCGTTCGGAGACGAATACGAACATGTTCGCCTGAACGAGAACAAGCGTCCAAAACCCTCCGAACGCGAACATAAAAAACAGAAAAAGTTCTCAGAAAAATCTAGAAAAACTATATGTTATGTTGAATAACAATACAAGCAACGTTTGCCTTGGAGTCATGTTCAAATTCGTAGCCAATCATGAGTTAAAAATCAAAAACCGATTTTTTTTTCTTTACAGGAAAAAAAAATGTTCGCCCGAACATGTTCGCGAGCTGTTCGCGCTAAAACGCGAACACGTTCGCGTGAACGTGAAGAGGAGCGAACACATTCGCCGTGCTATGCAGTATCTATTATTCATTTAGTCGTGATCTGTTAGGAAGGGTAGAATACACTTGGTAGAAATATGGCGTGATTGGTGCTTTGTTTGTCTTTGTCAGAAGAACAATATGTTGTAGGTTGTTCACTCAAGGTACGGGCATATTTTATCTCCGCGTATAGCACCCGATTTCATTCCCTGATTCAAAAACGGAAATAGACAGCCTTTTAAAATTGGACCTGAAAATCTAAAATTTTGGGGTAGGGGAACCAACACCCTGAACCTAACGTGACTAACGGGTCAATCATAGGCTTCTTACCTCGCGTACGCCATTCCTATGCTGTGTCGATCAAGCAAACACTCTCGACCGCCCTGGCTCTACGAAGGCAAGTAAAAGCCTCCACATGTGGGTCGGTAGCTCAATAGGTATACGTCTAGCTAAGGGTGGTGACAACCCCCTGGGTAGAGGTAAGTTGTACCTCGCAGAACCTTGACCTGTTGTGAGGTGTCGTGAGAGGTATAGCCGAAACGCACGGTCGGTGTGGTGACTGGTTGTTTCTTCTCATAAAAATCCTGCGTGAACGACCGTCACGTTCCACCCTCGCAGCACCATACAAGACAGCCGCGTGTGATAGGTGGCGGTCTTGCAAGGGACATTTGGTTGCATATCGGGCTCCGATGTGAACGGACCTCGGTCTGGTTAATTGAAGCTCTAACAAAACGACAAACGAAAGCTAGAATAATATATAACTTCCACTAGTTAGTAAGAAAACTACTAAGGATAGTTGTTGGTCTATTGATACGAGTTTTTGTCTAAGGAAATTTTTTGAGATAAGACAAGTATAAGTTGAAGTATTTTGCCTATCATTTTTGCATTCTTAGTCTGCGCTTCTATCACGTCCTTAGAAAGAATGGTTGCTCCCGTTGTCGGGCGACTCAAGCCTTACACCGCCCTTTACTTCCTTTAAAAAACCTACAGCCGAGGGTCTGATTTTGCACGGTGGTCTGTTCCGATTGTTTTCACATTTCGGACCGAGCTGACGAGAAATGATTGGCTGATGGGGGATGGACGACACGAAAAACAAACTTTTGCGAGACTATGGGAAAATACGAGCCAAAGAGCGTGAATTTTCCCACGTTGGATGGTCACCGGATAATTTATTATTTCAATAAAGACAAGCAGTTCTGATGCTAAATCGCAGTACACTGAATGCGTGACCCGAACTCGCGACCACTGTTTAATTATAGTTATGGAATGAAGGTATCTCAAGAGTTGCGTTGGGCGTCCCGTTGCAGTGTTGTGAGTCTCCGAGTGTCACTGCTAGGATTCGATTTTTGAGAGGCGTCTCGATGGAAAGCGTCTGACCATTGATAAAGATCACGGATGGCGAGGACCTATCAAGCCTGCCAATCGCCACACACTCTCCTACTTCCAGCACCCAACTTTGCACCAGTCACGAAGCCCACTGTAGAGAAAGTGTCCATTTAGAAGGATGATGAAGAAGAACACCAATTCCATGAAAAAGATCGTTCCCTTCCAAGCCGAAGAATAAACTCATGAAGAAACCGCTTCGATGACAACTTACATAACCCCAACAGCAAACCACTATGAGGAAGCGCTCATCATCACTTGGGAGCCAAACCCAACACTGTCACCAATGGAGCTGTCTGGTCGCAACTATGGACACCAGCGACATGTGGAGAAGATGCCCTGCATGCATGCCTACAATAGCGTAGCAGGGAAGCAACACGACCTCCACCAAAATCGTGAAAAGGAAAAGCAACGAAAAAATGTGAACCACCTCGATGCTAACCTATTTCTACACTGCGACCTCGACCTCAGCCTAAAGCAGATCAAGCCCCATAGAAAAGATTTGCAGAAGAGAACTAGCAAATCCAAACTAGTTATTGCACGACCGTGACGGCCCCACTAGGAAACTGCGATTTATTGCATTCTTACCCTCCTGGGGAGTAAGGACCCACGAGTTACACAACCAACTACCAACCAAAATAGTTGGAAAGGTATTAGCTACAAGATCACTAAACTTCCATAGTTGTGGTGAATGCGATGATCCTAGAATCTCATAGGGTTTACAGTCAGATTATCAGAGTGGATTGAGTAATGGAATGCGAGGGTATGAGCCACGTACTCAACTTTGAGGTAACCAATCAATTCTGATCATCTTCTTGTTGTTGCTCAAATCATCCGCAAATATTGGCCAGATGAATGTGAGGGTATCTGCCTAGTAATAAATTGTTGGTAGCCAATAACTTCTAAAAATCTGACTGATATCTGTTTGTATTGTCAATCAGTTAGGTTCGTTATCTGTTGATGAGAGTGCATCCAAGCATTAGTCACACTTGGAGAGGCAGAATCGTGTGCGGGGCAGGTCTATATGAGAGAGGGGTATAGACACAAACAAAGTTGCATCATAAACGAACCACTATAAGTTCCTATGTAGCAGCTTGTCCACCGAAGGAATATTGGGACAAAGCCCAATGTATAAAAGGAATCAGCAACTCCCCAATCAATTCTGATAATCTTCTCGTTGTTGCTCAAATCATCCGCAAATATTGGCCAGATGAATGTGAGGGTATCAGCCTAGTAATAAATTGTTGGTAGCCAATAACTTCTAAAAATCTGACTGATATTTGTTTGTGTGTCAATCAGTTAGGTTCGTTCTTTTGATTCGCAATATGACATGGTTTATTTTTTTTAACCTTGTTTCTTTAGTATAATTTCATTTCGATATTGAAGATCATTCCCGTTATAAACTTAAGGAGGCTTACAACGTTTGATTCTGACAGTGAGTTTTTTTTTTTTTTTTCTCTTAGGGAACTATGTTAATATGATATTAATGAGTAGTTTATGTACTCTTTTCTTTTGTGGTGGTTGGTTACCTATCATGAATATGACTTTACTTTATCGGATCCCAAAATTTTTTATAATGATCGTTATTTTTATAGTCAATATGAAAATTCAGTTTTGGTCGCTTGAATCAAAGTCTGTATTTTGTTTTGGGATTGTATACCTCATTCAATTGAATGTCTAATTCAGGCAGAATAATTTGACTGAACATTTTGGCATCTCGTTTGATGCAGTCCTCATCGAGTTGATCCCAATGGGATGAGTTGGATGCTTAAGCCGCATTGCGCAATGAGAGTGACGTCTGATGTATCGATCTTCATCCGCTATGTGGAGTGTGATGAGTCGTCCGTCCTGTGGGGTGATTGAACTTTTTCAGATTTGCTATAAAAAGGCATTAACGCTGGAAAAAACGAGTCTTGACAATTATTGGGACTTTCTGGGTTGTGTGTTGGAAGTGTGCAGAATGCCTCTGGAAATCGTTTGCACGGCTGTGAATAAGAACCACAGATGGGTGAAGGATAACATAATATAGTTTCAGAACATTCATGACTTTTGCAGCTTTACAAGTCGGCAACAAAAAAATGCAGTGATTGACGTTTGTCTGCACCGTGCGAAATGCTTCACAACTCTACCCGACACTAATGCAGTATTCTAGTTCACACTTAAGATGGAGTTGTGGTTGCGTGGTTTTCCAAACGAATACCTTGTTTGAGCTTTGCGGAACATTTCTAAGAAATTTGGTGGCATTTGAGAAGGCTAGGTACAATGCTTAACTGGATTGTTTCAGGCAGCAAGGGGAATAATTTCTTTCATACACGTTGGGCTTTGCGTCCTTACCATTTGCTCTCACACGTAGAAGTCAGATAGTTTTTGTACCTCTTTGTGATTGCACAGTTGTGGTGATAGTGGTCTGAACTTTACCTGGGGAGTTGCTGATTCATTTTATACATTGGGCTTTGTCCCAATATTCCTTCGGTAGACAAGCTGCTACATAGGAACTTGTAGAGGTTCGTTTACGATGCAACTTTGTTTGTGTCTATACCCCTCTCTCATATAGACCTGCCCCGCACATGATTCTGCCTTCCCAAGTGTGACTAATGCATCTTTTAAATAAAATCTAGTCAAAAATAAAAATTCAATTAAATTCATGTTGCTTTTAGCATTATAGCATAAGTAAAAGTTATGGTTCCCGGTATGAGTTAGTCATTCCAAGTGTCTTTTATCATACTGAAACTACTCGACCAATTTCGTTCACTTGTAATTTGGTGTAATAATTTGTAATTCTTTGTTTTAATCTGCGTAGCACGACGAACGTGATCGTGCCCCTTCATGTTCGCGCGTTCGCGCGAACAACTCGTGAACATGTTCGAGCGAACATTTTTTTTTTCGTAAAAAATATATATATATATATATTTTTGCTTCTTAACTCATGATTGACTACGAATTTAAACATGACTCCAAGGCAAAAGTTGCTTGTATTGTTATTTTACATAACATTTTTTTTTCCAGATTTTTCTGAGAACGGTTTTTTATTTTTTTAATATTTTTTATGTTCGCGTTCGAAGGGTTTGGGGCGCTTGTTCGCGTTCGGGTGAACATGTTCGCGTTCGCCTCCGAACGCGAACATGGTGCTACGTAGGTTTTAATAAAGTATATATTCCCACTCCAACAAATTTCTTTATAAATTTTATGCTCTCTTCTCACCAGGAATCATTTTTTTTTTTATCAGTTCGATCCATTTCCAGGAGCCAAGGACTAAGAAAATCAAAATAATGAAATTCTTAAGTCATTTTAGTAGGCTCAGAAATCACGCATGTCTCTGAATCATCATATCTGATTCTGGACTTAGTGAAATATTTAAGATTTTTAATGATTCTTTTTATTTTACGTATTTGGGGAATCTTTTTAAATAGAAATAATGTCCTTGTTATGCAAATGTCAATTGAGTTAATGAGAATCGACTGACAAAAGGTTGCACAATTTGTTGCCTTAATCAAACATTGTAAGTCTCCTAAAGTTTGTGAAGGGAAGGGTCTTCGATATCGAAATGAAATTATACTCAATAAACAAGGGGGGAAAATAAAAACATATTATATTTTGAATCGAATAAATCGAAGAAAAAAAAACGATAATTCAATGATTTAAGTTTTTGAGTGTTTTACATAATTATGGTGTGAAAGAATTAGCTAAGGTTAGGGCACATCATTACTTTGAGAAATTAATCTCTTGCGAACTTCTACACGTGGTAACAGGAAAACACTGCTACTTCGCTAATAGAAAATGGGTCGTGGTATCTGCTTAGCCTGATGAGGTTTTACTCTTTTCTTTGTAGGTCAAAGGTCACGATTATTATCTTCCATATTAACAATGTTATTTATCCTTTTAGGTGCACTACATTTTCTATTATTTTCTACACATATAAATTATCTTTCTGTTTGCATATGTCTCATGAATATACCAATAATGAAATTATTTGTAAATTGGTGAAATAATTTACGTCAATCTTCGAGTATAAACCAATTTGGTACATCAAAACAGGTTTCATGTTGATATTCATCTTTCTGATGTTAACTCATTTCTTGTTATTAACTTTAATTTTTGTTCGGATAGAAACACGACAACTTATTCTATGATGGATTACTGAAAATAAGTCAAATTCTCAAACTACGAAAATAATTCAAAACTCATAAATTGAGCAGTGATTTATCTAAATATGATATAGACCCTGTTTTTGTTGATGTGGTTATTTAAGTGTTTTTCCGCATGCATTTTGACAATGACCATTGTTCTTTTAAGATAAGAAAGGTTCGGCGTATACTAAGTCTCACCCGACCGCTGACTGATTCGTACTGCTCAAGTTCACCAAGAAATTTGAAATATCGTTTGTAACAATTCTTTTAAATCATTTTTTCGATTTATTATAACACGACACCTTTCGAATGTGTTGTGGTCAAAATTGTCCTTTGGGTGCTTCTACACAAGTATACGTATTTGGATAACTGGGCCTTTGATGTCCTGTTGTTGAGCCCACTCATTGAAAGCATTCTCCATTCCGTGGAAAACAATGTTGGTCAGTAAAAAAACGATATAACTTGAGGCTCACCAAAGGTATATATAGTTATAGGCGGCCGAAGGTTGAAACAATTCATAATATACATTTATCTATCTTCAATAATAAGTTCTCGTTGACCACGACTTATTGGAACAAGGTTATGCACCGCTTTTGAATCTTGTTTGGATTGGCTCATGCACATATTAACATGAAATAGTTCCCGGAGTTTTGACTTTTACAAGAATTCATAGATCCCGTCGGTTCTCCTCGTATGCAGGGAAGTACATAAGTAATCAACGTAAGTACAGAGAAGGCATTGCTTCGTGCCTTGCCACGTCTGGTGTGGCATCCCACCTATACCTCGAGTTCATGAAATTCCCGTTCAACTGCATCTCGGAGACACGGTCGGACCCTGCTGATTTGCACCGACGCATTCATTATTGAATATTCGGTGAAGTTTCGACATATAGGCAAATTTGCCTTTAACGCTACTATGTAAGCGCCTTCAACCACTCAACCATATCTCCCGGGAAAAACGGGATTTGGACCCCCAACTTCTAGCATGACCTGTTGTTTCCAATATGGGCTCAGTGAAATTGAATTCTCCGTGAAAATGCGGAGTACCAACGACTGGATGGTAAGATCCCGTGCATCTTTACTATGACTTTGCATTGACAACCTTGATTAAATATGTATGTTTTCGACCCTTCTTTTGGTATCCCACCTACACTTCGAGTTGATGAACTCCCTGTTCAACTGCATCTCGGAGACACAGTCGTACCCTGCTGATTGTTTGCACTGACGCATTCATTATTGGATACTCGGTGAAGGTTTCGACATATAGGCAAATTTGCCTTTAACGCTACTATGTAAGCGCCTTCAACCACTCAACCATATCTCCCAGGAAAAACGGGATTTGGACCCCCGACTTCTAGCGTGACCTTTTGTCTCCAATATGGGCCCAGTGAAATTGAATTCTCTGTGAAGATGCGGAGTACCAACGATTGGATGGTAAGCCCCCGTGCATCTTTACTATGACGTTGCATTGACAACCTTGATTAAATGTGTAAGTTTTCGACCCTTCTTTTCAAAGACGCTTATAACTAGACGAGCTAAAGGCTCCTATGGACCGACTTTTCTCGGGTTTCCCCGACCTTTTTTTTTTTTTAGTCTTCGAAATATAGGTCTTTCTTTTCTAGTGAATTTTTTTTGTTTGCCAAATATTTTCCATGACGAAATTGGTTTATGCACCACATGTAGGATGTGGCGGCGCTTCGCACCTTGTGGGTTCGAGTCCCGGTAGCCATACACTACAAATGAATAGCGATATGTATATTTGAATGTAAAAAAAACTACAAAGAAAGAAATCGGAAGAAACATAACAAAAAAACATGAAAAAATAGATGGTTAAAACTAGAATGTAAAGTAAAAAAAATGATAGATTTTTTTCTTGTAGGCTAATACAACAGAAAAACTAAGAATGAAAAAGTGATGACGTATTTCAATATACATGTCCTTAGTAGTCTATGATATTATATAATCTAAAAGTGAGAAGTAGCGAAAGACCCTGCGATATCTAAAATAATGCACTGGGTGGATGCCTTGGCGTTGAGAAAGAAGAGACACAATGAGAAGCAAAAAGTCATGGGGAGAAACTTTCTTGGTTGTTGACAAAAAAATATCATAATGCATTACGAAGTGTTAGCGTCAATAAATTTTGGTGATTGCACCTAACGGGGAAGTATCAAAAGTTGACTTGTGTTTAACTTATTTAAGCTTATTCACCCTCATTAAACACTTCGCCTAAGAAGTACGGTCACAAGGCTGGAACTGAAAGGAATTGATGGGGGTCCGCACAAGTGGTGTATCATGTGACTTAATTCGATACAACAACAAAATGCCAATACTAAGCGACAACTTCAAACCCGAAATCCGTAAAAAAAATGGTTGGGAAATCCTGACCTGTTGAGAGGTAAAAATACTTCCTCGTGTGTTGTACGCTGAATTTTTACTTTTTGTAATTGCACTTATTTGGATGATCGTTTATCATGATCATTCATACGAAGATAAATTTATTGATTGCAGTCATGCTTTTCAGCCTGGTAGAGGCTCCGCCTCAACTCTTTTAAACTCTTTTATGAATGTAATCACGTATTTTGTTAACACGATTGAAAATGTCAAACCTATTTTCGAAGTAAGAGAAGCATGAATCTTCGGAACCACCCAATTAGTCTTATCCATTATACTAAAGAGTCGTCAAGAAATCTTCGCTTTTCAGTCGATTCTTGAAGGCGCCTTGTGGAGACGATGTTTGACAAAACAAAACATAATTTAGATAAATATTTAACTGCTGAATTACATGATGCTTCGAAAAAACAAGGATTTGGTAGAAAAAAGCTGCGCAGCACGGCGAACGTGTTTGTGCCCCTTCACATTCGTGCGAACGTGTTCGCTCGTTCACGCGAATAACTCGCGAACATGCTCCGATGAACATTTTTTTTTTTCGTAAATATATATATATATATATGTATATATATATATTTGTTTTTGATTTTTCACTCATGATTGATTACGAATTTGAACATGACTCCAAGGCAAAAGTTGTTTGTATTGTTATTTTACATAACATATATATATATTTTTTAGAATTTCTGAGATTTATTTAAAAAAATATATATTTTTTATGTTTGTGTTCGGAGGGGTTTTGACGCTTGTTCGTGTTCAGACGAACATGTTCGCGTTCGCCTCCGATCGCGAACACGGTGCTACGTAGGAAAAACAAATGATGATCTACATAAATTAGCTGAATGACATCGTAGCTTGCAAAAGAGCAAGTTGAGAGTCTGAATTTTTGAACCTAGTTACCTGATTGATGTCAAACGTCACAAAGGATCCTATGGAGAACACATATTTGATTGATCATTCACACGACGTTCATCCAGCTCGCAGTTGTCAAACCTCTTTAAGAAGACGACCCGTTGTTCGTGGTGTTGCTATAAATTTTGTAGTTATGCTAGTCCACGAGAATTTGTGTGGTGTTTTGGGGTTAACTCATCTTAGTCCTCTTTTACTATATACGACTTTGTGCAACGTTCATCCTCAAACTGCAAATTTTTAAGTTGGGGGCTAGCCAAACTTCTGAGGCCTCTGCTTATATGTTTCAATTCACAAAGTCAACTTTATTCTGACTCTCCAATAGGAAATTCATGGATGAAAGATAGTTTTTAAATAAAGAAATCAGAAGAAACATAATAACACAAGAAACTAAATGATTAGATGGTTGAAACAAGAAAGTAAAATGAACAGAAAAAAAAATATTTTTTTTTGTTTTGGCCGAAGAGACGAATTTGTTAAGTTCGTGAAGGTAATTTCATTGCAAAAGATGCAAAACAAGTTTTTCAAGAAAAAAAGAAATGCGAAGGCTCTCGGTTCTCTTCAAATCACCCATGGTAGATAGGAACCGAACTGTCTCACGACTTTTGAAATGTTGTGTTGGCCACTAGCCCACTCGAACCTTGGGCTTTTAAAGAACGAGAAAGATTGTTAGATTTTTTTTAAAGAGTTTGGGTGTGAAATTAAGTTCCCCAAGAAGATGAGGAGTACCAGTGACTAGACGGTAAGATCCCGTGCACCTTTATTGTATACAAAAATGTGCTTCCAATGAGTAAAGAACCTCTGATCCATTTATGATTTATATAACTTTGACCCCAAGAAACATCAAACATTTTTGAGAAAATTCATAGTGCGAATTTGATATGATAAACATTGACTTCAGTGCAACCGCATAAAAATTTAGAAAACAGAGACCTGAAAAAATTAAAACACAAATGGTTGTTACCAAGACAGCCTCTCTAATGATGTATCTTCCTTCCAAACTGAACGATGAGCAACCAACCACAAAAAATAAAAAAATACATAAAATAGTCATTAAAATCATATGAGCATACTACCTTGAAAAAAAAAAGAACAAAACCCATGAAAAATATTCTACGTTATATCCTCCAACTAACTCAACTTTCGCTTTTGGTAAATCAAAAGAAACAGGATTCGTTTCCACTAAACAAAAAATAAACAATTGAATCAATAAAGGAAAAGAGGAATACGAAACAATATTTGTTTTTATGCTATGATGATTTTCATGAAATTACAAGAACCTATTACGTAAATTAATGGACCTCAATACGTATAAATCTTAGGTCAAATTCATTTTCAGATTACTTTCTTTGGTGTGAATTTAACTTTCTTTCCTATGTATTTCTTAGGTCTTGCGGACATGCCACGCCGCATTCCAGATTATCCAAACGCTTATGCGGAATGAAATGCACTGAGCAGTTTAGACTCTTGTTTTTATATTTAAGGAATTTCAGTTTTGTTCGTAGACAATGATTCTATTGCGATAATCTCTATTATCAACGATGCGAGAAACACGTTGCACACTTGACGTACAATTCTTACCCTTCTCACCAACCGTCAGTGACACCCATGGAAGAAAGAAAAGAGAATTTGCAGTACGTACACAAAAGACAAGTTAGAGGTAGACTGGAGGGTTTAGCAATAGGGAAACCTGTTTGCCTGTGGATTCGATCACAAACCTTCCTGAAGGTGTGCCCCCGTTGTCGGGACCTGTGGGTCTCGAAACAAGTCCTTACCCTTGAGAGATGGTATACGACAAAATTATGCCCAACAGAGAAAACAGGAGGCAAGAGAGATAGGAAGGAAGAAAAGCTTAGGCGTAAGGGTCAGTATCTAGGGGTGTAGAGAATGCCGTGGGCGGCCAGAACCACTGGACCAAAAAGAGATTAGTAGAATAGCAAGCGGCCAAGGGCCGCAAGAGAATAGTAAAGGCGATCCTCCTTCCCGAAAGAAGGACCTCCAGGAAAAATAATACCCTAGGTTGCGCACCAGAGGAACAAAATAGTCGAGAAAGTCAAAAAAATAGTGTTGGGGCACCGACGTATGAGAACGTAGTGCGGGGCGAAGAGGGTCATCGGAGTGCGGCATAAGAAGGGCCAACGGGTCATGAGCCAAGTAAAAGGGTGTCGCGGACCACAAGAGAGGGTCGGGGATCATAAAAAAAAGAGCCTCGACGACCATAAGACGCTAGAAGAGAAGGGCCCTAGCATGAAGGACACCCACGACAACTGACGGGAGCCGCAATAATAAAAGGCCATGACCGGAAATACCAGCGCGTGTGAGGCATGGAAAGAGACCGGAAATGCGGCAGCCATGGGGCGGAAAACGCCAAGAGAGACTATGACACCACGAGGAAAAGTTTGAGGGACCATATGAGACTAAGAAAAAATAATGGTTTTTTGGGTGAAGAACCGGTGGGACCACCGGCGGGACAAGAGTCGGCACGACCATCGGCGGGACAAGTGCCGGTAGGATTATCGGCGGGACAAATGTCGGGGACTAGCGCGAGACAAGTGGCGGGGACTTGTGATGTACCAAGGGAAAGTTATGGAGGACAATGAGAAAAATATGTCCAAAGCAAGATGTGCCGTCAAAACTATGATCCAGACGTGCCAACACTAGTGAAAGCAGTTGCAAGGACCAAAAGGAGAAAAAAAACAAAAGAAAGCAAGGGAAGGGGCATGGCAGCAATCCGAAATATATTGGATTAACCACGTTGAAGAAAATGAAGTCTAGAGAGACTCCATGTGAAAAATAGGCTCCTGGGAGAGAATCAGAGTAAAGGGGGTCACAATTTGAAAGAAAGAGAGGCAAAAGGAGACTCGCATGAGCATGGGGGAACCACAGTTGAAGTCCGACAAATAACGGACTGCACCTTGAGCATAGGAAGGACCAGAACGAAGAGGAAGGGTCTAGAAAAAACCTCAACAACTAGTTTACACTTGACATGCTAGGAAAAAAAAAAAAAAGTGGGATAATAAGACAAGAGGAGTGAGGGGGAGTGCGTGAGTTGGCCATCTGTAGGGACTGGGAGGTCCCTACTGTTCGAAAATGGAAAAAAAAAAAAAAAACGGAAAAAAAAAAAAAAGAGAAAAGGACCCTAACGGTAAAAAACGGTCACTTGGGGAGATACATCCGTGACCAGATACATCCTGGGATATGGCAGATGCAAAGTATCTTGATTTTCTCTTGATTTTGCAGAGAAAATCAAGAAAAATCAAGGCCTCATGCAACCGAGATGGAACGGATCGCATGAGGGAAGAGAAACACATGTTTTAGGTGCATTAAGAGTCAATATTAAGTCCCTATGCAATTGAAAGTTGACCGTTTTGTTTTGTTTTAGTTTGGGGCAAGTTGTGGTGTCATAGGGCTAGGGAAAATGCCACCATAGGCGTCCTAGAAATAATGGACTACATGGGGGTGCCTAGGCCAAATAAAAAAGGGCCTTGGGACACCCATGATAGAAGGAAATAGTGTTTTGGGTTTGGGTAAGTGGAGACAGTAAATGGTGGTCGCGAGATGATGGATCTCGCGCCCGAGAATATTCACGGTACTTGAGGCCATGAGAGGGATAAATTGGGACTGTCGGGGACAAGAGAGTTCCAAATAAAAATGAGACGTTATCGGGAATGATGTCGGGGACTAGATAGGCCTAAATAAAAATAGTAAAAAATTGGGACATGCATCGGCGGGACCATCGCTGGGACTAGAAAATGAGACGGGACCATCGTCGAGACATGGGAGAGTGGCGGAGACTTGAATTGTGCCAAGGGAATCGTGAGCCAACAAAAGGGAGGAACGTGCAAGCAAGTGGCGACGTCAAGATTAAGATCTTGACGGTGAAAAATATTAGCCACTGTGAATGCGAAACTGAATGAGTCAAGGGAGAGGGTGCTAAGAGACAAAAAAATAGAAAAAGGATGAAAGAGTGACTGCCCAATATACCGAGATATCTCGGACTAGCAAGACATAGAAAAATAAAGCCCCAAGGGGCTCTATGCAGAAAATAAACTGCCAAGGAAAAATTGGAGTAAGAGGGGGCTCAAAAATGATAAAACAGAGACAAACGGGAGCCCCCATGAGTATGGGGGCTTCATTATTGCAATCTGAGATGTAAAGACCAACTGCTCGATATGAATCTGGCCTTAAGTGACGATCTAAGGCCTAGAAAGAGGGTGCACAACTGCTTGACATTTATCACAACAGAAATAAAAGAAAAAGAGAGAAAAATGGAAGAAAAAAGAGGGAAAATGAGACAAAGGGGGAGAAAGGAGTGAAGGAGAATTGACCGGTCAGCTGGGACTGGCACAATAGGGACTGGCAGGTCCCTACTGTCACCTCATCCCTCTTGATTTGGTGGAGGGCAATCCGGATTGCAGAGATAATACTGTTGGGGCATTATCTCAGCAATATCTGAATTGAAAAAAAATAAAAATGAGTAAAAATGCAAAAAAGAGCTGACCGCTTTTTTTGTGGACGATGGATCTGAGATCAAGTCTCATGGAGGAGAGCATATGGTCATTTTTTGTGGGGCTAGCTCAAACGGCCAACTCCGGAATAAGTTGGCAGTCCAAAATGAAGAGAAACGAAAGAGGGAAAAAAACGAAATTGTGCATTTGGCCAAAAAGGAGGACCATGTGCACAAAAAATTGAAAAAGTGAGCCTAGGGGTTCAAAATTGAAGCAAGGACCACTTGGGGGTAGCTCGGAATATTGCTGGCCATGGATCTCAGCCAGATCCAAGGCTGAGATGACACCGAGACATGAGAAAATATCTTGGTCTATCCAAAATGAGGTAGAATGAAAAAAAATCGAGAAAAAGGCTCACAAGGCTTTTTTCTTTCAAGTGAGGCTGCCCCTTGGGCATTTGGACTCAAGGGGGCAGCATTTCAAAAAGGAAAAGAGACTTGAGGAGGCCCAAGGGGTAGTCCGGGTTGGTACCAACCACTCGGACTGCATGTACTTGACCAAAATGAGGTTTAATTGCCCCCGTAGAGACCTAATGGTGAAAATTGGCTATCAGGATACCTCGGTCCACTTAGAGGCACATGGGGAGGCCCATGGGTTGGCCGGTGTGCGGGCTTCAACCTACATAACTGAGGAAACAGTCCGTCAAACTCACATCTGCATGAGGAGTGCTCATGCTGCCCAAGTGAGTTCATGAGAGCACGCTAGTCACTTGGAGAGCCCCCAGGCTATGAGAAAGAGAGAGAGTGGCAGACTGCGGTAACAGCCTGTAGGGAAGGGCACAGAAACCGGAGACAACCATACACATACAATTGAGACAAAGCAAATCCTTCGAAATAGGCTCGTCGTGAACAGTACATCAAGCACAGTATTCAAAATCTGCCCCCGCGAAACCCAACCATCAAAGCATGAGTAAGTCACCGACATATGAGTACAGCATAGTCCCTAGCTACCATAGCTAACATCTTCCCATTTCACTCGACAACGCAGGTCCTTCTACTGGTTTCATCCATTTGCATGAAATCGCCAGGAAGGCGCGTTCATAGAACGCTTCTGTCGAAAAGAGAGGTCAGTGCCTTGCCTCTTTTGGTACTTATCCGCGACGTACTCACACTCGATAAAATAACTAAATAAAATAAATACCATAAAATAAATAAATACCCCTGAAACTTCCAATACTGGAACTATCCGTTCGTGGCAGCGTGTGCCTTTGTGAAATTGCACGCACCAGGACTACATCAGAGGCTAAAACAGAAAACCAAAATCGTAGTCTTTCTACTGTAGGCATAAAGGTCCAATGTCCTCGACTGAACTTGACAGGTACCGGGTACGTATTCACGCCAAAATACGGTCCGAAGATAAATAAAACAAATAAATAAATCCAAACTCCGATGCTGAAGACTTCTGTCGTGGTAGCTTGTGCCTATGGGGAGTTCCGGAAAAATTTTATGTCTCAAGTCGTCAGATAAAGGCACACATGTTCGTCGAAATGCTCTACTTCGAGAAGTTGCAGCCTGTGAAAATCCCGAGTCGCTGTTCCGTGTCCCAGCTCGTCAGCCCGTAACTGTTTCGCAGGAAGTTCCACGGATCGAGTCTCCTCAGAATCTTATGGCAAGATAGCCAATATAATCTCAGGTTGACCAGAATAGATTCTCCCGTAACCTTGGCAAGCTTAGCCAAGGCGCCGAGAGAGACCTCTGAGGGGTAGCCTCGGAGGTCGCTCTCCAGTAGCGCATAAGCAATAGTGCTTGCCGTGAGAGCAGGAGATGTAGAGGAGTTCCAGATCCTCTTTAGGTTCGCGGTCATAACCGCCTTCTTCATCTTTTTTTCTGAATAACTCACGAAATCTTGTAGTGACTGGTACCGGAGCATACCGTCTTGCCTTATGCAGTCTGCATTCTTGATATCTTGAACGAAATGTACCTGGACCGGATCTGCCATGATGTACATTCGCCCTCCAACGAACTGCCACGTATTGCTCCCATCATCCTTGCGTACCAACTTCAGGCGCGGATCGTACGCAGCTTCGAATGCGTCCAGGTTGTCGTGTGCTCTTGTCCACGCTCCCCCTTCCTTGTTGCATCCCACGACTATGGACACGTCATCCACCATTCTCCAGCCCTTCACAAGTCTCTTGTCCGCTCCTAGTGATTTTAGGAACTTCGTCTCATCCATGGCACATGTGACCGTAGCGAGTATCGGGCTCATCGTCTTTCCCATAGGTATTCCTACGATCTGTCGCCTGATCGTCTCTCCGCACCTCATGTACGCATGTGATAAGTCGTAGTTGACCATCTTGAAAATAGTGTTCATACCTACTTTTACATATCCGACTTCCTTCCGGTCAGTCTTCGACAAAACAATCAGTCTTCCTCTTACTGCGACCTTTACTTGACACCAATTCTTGTTCTCAAAATCTCGGATGAGTTCAAACACCGCACTTCTCACGGCATCATGTGGAATCGAGGAGAACATCTCCTTGATGTCATAGCATCTTCCTATCGCCAAACTGCATCCTTGTTCTCCAAACTCCGTGTCGGCTCGTAGCGCTTCTTCTTTCAGCTGGATAGTTGATGCCAGATGAAAATTCAAACGCTTGTCATATCGTGTGATTAAGCAGTGTAGTGCCCTGGCACACCGACGCTGTCCCAACCTAGCCGGGTCATCACAGGCCGGAGCGATAGGCCTCCATCGTTGGAGGTCTTTATCCTTCGGGATGATGTACGCCTTACCTAGTTTCCCCTCGTTCCTCCATTTTCCCACCGCTGTCATACCTACTTTCTCATAGTCTTCCTTGCATCGTTGCAGAATATCGTGCTCGCTTTTCTCGACTCTCTCATAGTCAGGATTCCAGGTAAACGTGCATCCAAAAACATGTCTGTATAGTACCGGGCAGATAACGGCAGTATCGCCATTATTCCGGTCTATCGGTGCTAGAACCAATCTGTCGTACTTCTAAGCCCACATTCTAACCTCATAGTCCGTCCAAGTACCAGGTGTGTCATCTACTCCTCTGAAGCAAGCCTATACATCGAGTTGTTCTTCCTTACTCCCTTTCAGATGTGCCATGGCGTTCAGTATACCCGAGACGAGATCTGTTTCGCAGTGTGGTTTCCCACTTTTTGTGACGTTCTTCGAATTTCGAACGAAATTCGGTGTATCCTTGATCTCTGATCTATCTAACACGTGACCTTCGTATCTAGCCAGTGAGAAATTCACACAGTTACAGGTTGTAGGCAGTGTATGTGCGTAACTCCTGTGTGTATGGATGATATCCCCAACTGTTCTGTTCTTAGTAGTCACGATCCGTAGTTTCTTCTTCACAAAAGCTGCCACCGCCTCATCTTCTATCCTAGTGGAGATTACCCTTTCTACCACCTTTCTTACTTCCGCTGTCCTCATCATTGAACTGTACGGATATTTAACCGTTACCTTCCTCCTGACAATGATTCCTGTCTTGCGTCTCAGTGTCCGGTCAAGCTTCACTTTCAGTTTGTTTCTTGTTTCCTTTTTACCGAACAGTCCAGCCGTGCAATATAGTCCTATCAATTTGCTAGTAGAGAGTCACGTCATAGAGGAAGCCATGCGGGGCTGTTTGAGCAGACTCTGTAGGGTGTACCGGTTTCTTTCGGTCGTCGTCTTAGTTCGGATTATCTTCACAATCAGTGCTTTCGTGCCCGATTGGCAGATCCGTTTTATGTTCTTGAGCGGCAGTGTGTGGCCCTCGGCCGTGATTATAGTGCGACCAAACTTGGCGACCAGTTTCTTCCAGTCGTCTGCCCAGACCTGTCCACTATTAAAAATGATTTCCAGATTCCGTTCTTGTTTCCCTAGCTTCTCATCTGACAGATTGATGAGAGAAGTTCTAGTCTGATCATCTATTGTGAAGCTAACCACAGTCTTTCCATGTCTCTTCCCCACTCGCCTCTTCCGTTCTCTCCTACCTTTCCGTCTTCTCGTCCTTCTTGTCGCTGCACTTCCTATCCCCATCCTGTTCAGGCTTGGCGATAGTTCTTTGATGAGATGCTGCTCAAACGTGACGTCGTCTGCATTCAGGGAATGTCGGATCGGTACTATGACAAAGTTGTGCACCCCTATTTTCCTCATCCACTTGTAAAGCTGAGGTGCCTTTCCCAGCGTTTTTGACGTAGCTGCCAGGATATGTTGCTTCCACCGTAGAAGAATAGGTCGTGTAGTGCAACCCACGTATACCTTCTTAGTTAGTGGACTGGTGATTACGTAAGTACCCCCAGTCCTCAAATCCAATAGTCCGTCCGTCACGTCCAACTTGTCGAGGTACGGTTGCAGCCACTTCAATTCTCCCGAGAATCCGAGCAGGATTGTCGTCAAAGTGATGAGTCTTTCCACCAACGTCATCCGATCCCCTTCCGCGCCCTGCCCCCTAAGAGCCTCACGTTCCTTCATGCATGACCTGAGAGTCTGCCAAAGGTCTGTGATAGGGGGCGTTGACCGTCAATCCGATTCGGGTTCGTGTTCTTCTTCCGTGTTAGCCGATCGAAGAACGACTCGTGGTATATCTTGGTTCAGTTTTGCCTTGCCTCTGGTCGTCATAGTAGACTTTCCAGCTTCAGGTGCAGCTTGAGGGGTCTTCTCTTCGTCTCGGCCTATCTTCAGAGTTGTTGTCTTCTTCGTGAGTGGTGTCGTGAAGTAACCTTCGTATGCCAATTCCGTCTGTCTCCTGACCAGTTCCATCACCATGTCTTCTTTCTTGGTTGCTTTGATTCCGTACTTCGTACAAAACACCTTTAATGTCGTCGCTTTCTCGGCAGAGTACTGTTTTAGGACTACCAGTGTATAGTCCATAAAACCTTCCTTCGAGCATCCGGCAGAGATGCCTTTGTAACCTTCCGACAGCGGGGTCTTCAGTTCAAAGGTCATCTTCCGGGGTGTTGCTGGTGGCGTCGAAGGGGTTCCCTTTCTCCGCGAGCATTTTCCTTTTTCTATGGTTCTCCTCGGAATACTTCTCTCCTCCGATAGCCTTGCCTGCTTTCTCCTCACCTTTAACTTCTTACCTCCGCGCCGCCTTCTATCCCTGATCTCCGGGCTTTCGTCTCCCGACTCCGCAGTCTCACCCTCCGTAGAATCTCTCTCCTCGGTTTCTGACGAGGAAGAGGAATCGGAGGAATCGACATACCTCCTCTTATCTTTCTTTTTTCTCGAGATCTTCTTGGCTTTCCCTTTCTTCCCATACTTCTTCGCGATTCCCTCGCCTGTCGAAGGAACTCGCGGAGTAGCCAGTTTCTGGTTCGCCGACTCGTCGTTCTTCTTCTTGTCAAGTTCTCCCGCCTTAAGAGTCGTGTAACGGAAGCGAGGCTGAGGGAGACAGGAAGAGCCGAGGGAGAGGGGAGAGGGAGAGAGAGAGAGAGAGAGAGAGAGTGAGAGCACACACACACACTCACTCCCTCGACACGATTGAGGGTCGGGCGCAGACACAGTGGCAAGGACACAAAGTCGAAGTCTTGGATTTCGAATGCCGAAAACAGCAAGTCACACTGAGTACGAGTACAGCAGCAGAGAACTGGTACGAGACTGGTCCCCGTACTGTACGGGGCACCGGTATAAGTACCGGGTGTTCGCTACAGTACCGGGGCAAATCTGCAAAAGCTCCGAGGGCAGAACTGAAAAATGCAACATTTGAAAGTGGCCTCCGAACTGCAGCATGGCGCCAATTGTCCAAAATCCGACGGTACCAAAGGAGGGGTTTGGAAAACGGGTGCCAAGCCAAAAACGTGATGCAGCAGAAACAGCAAAAAGTAGACCAGGGATCGAGCCCTGGCGGAGTCCGTAACACTATCCCCTCCCTCTAAAAGGCAACGTCCCGGCTGCCAAAAACCTAAGGAAACAAAAAGGAACTGTGAAGGACGGGACGGGGCCGATTACTGGTCAGAAGTCAAAGGAGGAAGAGGGGGTATAATGCGGGTGGAGGGGTATTGCAGGGAAACAAGGTAATCCTATTGATTTTCCACAAGGAGGAGTAGGTGACAAGGTTACTACAGGGAAACAGGATAGTCCTATGGAGGTTCTACAAGGGTAAGCAGGGAACAGGGTAATCCTATTGATGTTCTACAAGGGTGAACAGGGAATGGGTATTCCTACTGATGTTCTACAAGGGTGAACGGGGAATGGGGTATTCCTACTGATGTTCTACGAGGGTGAAGAAAACGGGTTTTATAAAAGGAAAGAAAAATTGTCTTTTGCAAGTTCAAGGGCAAGGTTCACATGTACAAGGGCTGGGGTATCTGATGGGGTCTGGGTATATAGTCGGGGGTTTGTAGAGGGTGAAAGGAGGTCCGGGGTGGGAAGGTCTCCAAGTGTCGTGATCAACAACAAGAAGAAGGGGTCTTMAGAAGTCTTGAGCAGGTCCCGGAGTAGACGGCAGAGCGGTCTTCAACGGCTGCAACAGGGGGTAGTGGTAGAGGTAGTCCAAGAGTCCATAGTCCATGTGCAATGGTGCGTCCGGTA
>BFEA01000626.1:213337-230165 GCA_003427395.1 Chara braunii | reverse complement strand
GAGAGCACACACACACACTCACTCACTCGACACGACTGAGGGTCGGACGCAGACACAGTGGCAAGGACACAAAGTCGAAGTCTTGGATTCTGAATGCCGAAAACAGCAAGTCACACTGAGTACGAGTACAACAGCAGAGAACTGGTACGAGACTGGTCCCCGTACTGTACGGGGCACCGGTATAAGTACCGGGTCTCCGCTACAGTACCGGGGCAAATCTGCAAAAGCTCCGAGGGCAGAACTGAAAAATGCAACATTTGAAAGTGGCGCCCGAACTGCAGCATGGCGCCAATTGTCCAAAATCCGACGGTACCAAAGGAGGGGTTTGAAAAACGGGTGCCAGGCCAAAAACGTGATGCAGCAGAAACAGCAAAAAGTAGACCAGGGATCGAGCCCTGGCAGAGTCCGTAACAAGTCGCCTCTTCTTGTTGTAGTCTTCATTTCTCCCCGATATCTGCTTGGAGTTGCAGTCTCATCTCTTCCGTCCTTCTAACCATATCCATTTCTCTTCTTCTCTCTTTTTCTTCCCTTGCTTTCAGTTGTTCCTCCTCCTCTTTTTTCTTCGTCTCCTCAGCCTTCTCTTTCATTAGATCTCGTACGAACACATAAAGTTCGTCATCGTGCTGAGTCGGCTTCCCGCGTTTAACCCAGCAGTCACGGGCATAGTGCCCATATTTCCCACAGTCATAGCATCGTGTACCGTTCGGTCGGCCTCCATTACCCCCGTTGTTCCCTCCGTTATTGTTCATCCCTCATCTGTTTCCGTTAAACCCCCCTCCGTTTCCGTACATCATGAAGTATCATTGTAACGTTGCTATGTGCTAAAATTGTGTTATGTAATCCAATCACCCAGTCACTAGCTCTGTTATCGGTATTCCCTAGATTCTCCAAATGTCATAAATCTGCTCAATCTCCGTTCTCTGAAGGCGTCTTCTTAAGCGGAGTAGTCGGGCAACTCTCTTGATCCGAAGTAAGATTCCTTGCAGTTGCCTATATACCGCGATCCTTGTCCGATTGTCAGAAATCAAACCAGCTACGGCGTATACAGGTCTTAGAGTAGTGCTGACGTAAGTTTCCAGCAGTTCGACCAGACTGGCTCTAATCTCTCTATCGTTCTCCCTATTGCGTCTTGTAAGCTGTCCACACCGCTTACAGACTGGAGGCACGGTGACTAGAACATTGAACCGATCATGAAAAAAGCTATACCGAAAAATATCAGCCCACAACTATACAGCAATCTCCGTAGCATGTTAAAGTGTTTCAATCTAACCCTTCACTTATGGTAGCCACCTTCCCACGTACTAAGGTAGCTAGTTCCTAAAATCTCTAATGTCGACAAAAACAATACCGAAAAATATCAGCTCACAGCTATACAACAATCTCCGTAGCATGTTAAAGTGTTTCAATCTAACCCTTCACTTATGGTAGCCACCTTTCCACGTACTAAGGTAGCTAGTTCCTAAACTCTCTAATGTCGACAAAAACAAACGATACTCGTCCACGTTCGCGCTAACAAACCCGCTGAGTACAAATTACAGATGTATCATCACAGCCACCGTTAAGCCTTAGAACTCCGGTTACTGTGTTTCCAAGAGTGGCAGACTGCTGCAACAGCCTGTAGGGAAGGGCACAGAAACCGGAGACAACCATACACATACAATTGAGACAAAGCAAATCCTTCGAAATAGGCTCGTCGTGAACAGTACCTCAAACACAGTATTCAAAAGCTGCCCCCGCGAAACCCAACCATCAAAGCATGAGCAAGTCACCAACACATGAGTACAGCATAGTCCCTAGCTACAGTAGCCAACATCTTCCCAGTTCACTCGACAACGCAGGTCCTTCTACCGGTTTCATCCATCTGCATGGAATCATCAAGAAGGCGCGTTCGTAGAACGCTTCTATCGAAAAGAGAGGTCAGTGCCTTACCTCTTTTGCTACTTATCCGCGGCGTACTCACACTCGATAAAATAACTAAATAAAATAAATACCATAAAATAAATAAATACCCTTGAAACTTCCAATACTGGAACTATCCGTTCGTGGCAGCGTGTGCCTTCGTGAAATTGCACGCACCAGGACTACATCAGAGGCTAAAACAGAAAACCAAAATCGTAGTCTTTCTACTGCAGGCATAAAGGTCCAATGTCCTCGACTGAACTTGACAGGTACCGGGTACGTATTCACACCAAAATACGGTCCGAAAATAAATAAAACAAATAAATAAATCCAAACTCCGATGCTGAAGACTTCTGTCGTGGTAGCTTGTGCCTACAAGGAGTTCCGGAAAACTTTTCTGTCTCAAAATCCCGAGCGGGTATTCCTATGTAGCATGAAACTGTGCGATTGCAAAATAAATAAACAAATACATAAATTATAAATGTCTCAACAGAACGTCGTCAGATAAAGGCACAAAACTTCTACGGAACTCTAACGGTTACCGGGTACGTACTGACCCGGGTACCTTAGGCTTCGCATGTTCGTCGAAGTGCTCTACTTCGAGAAGTTGCAGCCTGTGAAAATCCCGAGTCGCTGTTCCGTGTCCCAACTCGTCAACCCGTAACTGTTTCGCAGGAAGTTCCAGGGATCGAGTCTCCTCAGAATCTTATGGCAAGATAGCCAATATAATCCCAGGTTGACCAGAATAGATTCTCCCGTAACCTTGGCAAGCTTAGCCAAGGAGCCGAGAGAGAGAGAGAGAGAGAGAGAGAGAGAGAGAGAGAGAGAGAGAGAGAGAGAGAGAGAGAGAGAGAGAGAGAGAGAGGCTTGGAAGAGTCCATTTAGCCTCCTACAAAGGAGGACTCCATAGCCTTGGTAGTGAGAGTTTGCCATAGTCAGGAAGAGGCTGGAAAAAGAGGAAGATGAGGGCTTGAGGAATGAGAGAGTTATAGCTAAGGTGAGACCTGTGCAAGGAAGGGAGGAGCATCATCAAGATTTGCACCTCAACACCAAGTATGAGAGTTGAGTAGGAACAAGGAGGAGGTTCTCCTCCTCTGTTCTTCTTCTTCTTCTTCTTTTCTTTTCTTCTTCTTCTACTTCGTCTCCTTCTAATTCTTCTTCCTCTTCTTCTCTTACTTCTTCTCCTTCATTTCCTCCTCTCTCCTCTCTCCACATTTCCTTTCTCTCTCCATGACTAAAAGCTTTAAAAAACAGGAAGCAATCGGAAGTATCTTCTCCACTAGTAACATCTTCATAGTATCCATTTCCCTCCCTCCCTGACAAATCGCCACTTTGTACCATCTGGTTTCAAACTTCCTCGAAATCTCTCTCTCCCTCCACTTTGGGGTAAATCGTTACATTGGTTTTCACTCACGCCAACTCTTTGGTGGTCCTTGTCTCTTGCATGGTCCATTTCTCCAGTTTGTGATGATCCGATTCAATGATTAGTTGCTTCCATGAGCCTCATGCAAGTGTTTGAGCTAGTCTCACTAACATGCATGACTCATCTCTCATATGATGATGCTTTAGTTAAGTGTTGTTGCTTCCTTGAGTCCCTTGCGTGTGTTTGAGCAAGTCTCACTCACATGCATGACTCATCCTTCACATAATGAAGTTCCATTCCAAGATTGTAACCTCCATGAGTGACAAGCATGTGTTTGAGCAAATCTCACTCACATGCATCACTCATCTTCACTTGGTGATGTGCCAGTTATATCCTAGTTGCTTCCATAGCCTCACATGTATGTATACTCTAGTCACACTTGTGCAATTCACTCTTTCTTCACTTCGTGATGTGCCGGTCAGTTCTTGGTGCTTCCATGGCTCTATGTGCATGTATAGTCTAGTCACACTTGTGGAATTTAACCCTTCTTCACATGGTGATGTGCCGGTTCAGTCCTAGTTGCTTCCATATCCTCACATGTATGTATGCTCTTGTCATATTTGTACAGTTCACTCTTTCTTCACTTCGTGATATGTCGATTCAGTTCTTTACGCTTCCATGGCTCTATGTGCATGTATAATCTAGTCACACTTGCGGAGTTCAACCCTTCTTGACTTATTGATGTGCCGGTTCAGTCCTAGTTGCTTCCATAGTCTCACATGTATGTTTGCTCTAATCACACTTGTGAAGTTCATTTTTTTTTTTCACTTGGTGATGTGCTTGTTCAGTCCTTGTTGCGTCCATAGCGTCATTTGTATGTTTGCTCTAGTCTTACTTGTGCACTTCACTCTCTCTTCACTTGGTGATTTGCCGGTTTTATCCCAATTGTTTCCATAGCCTCATGTGTATGTTTGCTCTAATCTCACTTCTTGAGTTCACCCTTTCTCCACTTGGTGATGTGCCGGTTCTATCCTAGTTGCTTCCATAGCCTCATATGTATATTTGTTTTAATTACACTTGTGTAGTTCAATCTTTCTTCACTTAGTGATATGCCGGTTCATTCCGAGTTGCCTCCATAGCCTCATATGTATGTTTGCTCTAGTCTTAGTTATGCAGTTCACTCTTTCTTCACTTGGTGATGTGCCGGTTCTATCCAAGCTGTTTCCATAGCCTCACAGGTATGTTTGCTTCGGTCTCACTTGTGCAGTTCACTCTTTCTTCACTTGGTGATGTGCCGGTCTTATCCTAGTCGCTTTTATAGCCTCACATGCATGTATAATCTAGTCTGACTTGTGCAGTCCTTTTTTTCTTCACTTGGTGCTGTGCTGGTTCAGTTCTTGTTGCTTCCATGACTCTATGTGCATGTATAGTATAGTCACGCTTGTGTGGTTCAACCTTTCTTCACTTGGTGATGTGCCGGTTCAGTCCCAGTTGCTTCCATAGCCTCACATGTATGTTTGCTCTAATCACACTTGTGCAGTTCAATCTTTCTTCACTTTGTGATGTGCTGGTTCGGTCCATGTTGCCTCCATAACCTTACATGTATGTTTGCTCTAGTCTTACTTGTGCAGTTCACTCCTTCTGCACTTGGTGATGTGCCTGTTTTATCCTAGTTGCTTCCATAGCCTCACATGTATGTATACTCTAGTCTCATTTGTATAGTTCACTCTTTCTTCACTTGGTGATGTGTCAGTTCAATCTTGTTGCTTCCATGGCTCTATGTGCATGTATAGCCTAGTCACACTTGCGCAATTAACCTTTCTTCACTTGGTGATGTGTCGGTTCAGTCCTAGTTGCTTCCATAGCCTCACATGTATGTTTGCTCTAATCACATTTGTGCAGTTCAATCTTTCTTCACTTAGTGATGTGTCGGTTCAATCCTAATTGCCTCCATAACCTCACATGTATGTTTGCTCTAGTCTTACTTGTGCATTTCACTCTTTCTTCACTTGGTGATGTGCCGGTTCTATCCTTTTTTTTTTTTTTTTTTTTTTTTTTTTTTTTTTTTTTTTTTTTTTTTTNATAGACAGATGACTGATTACCTGGAAACCACCTTGAAGGACTTGTACAGGTGGAAGGGTATCTGAGCTCAGTAGTAGTGCTTTGCCTCTGTCTCTKYTTTTTTTTTTTGTAAACACACCCTTCGGTGTTAGTGGTCCTGGTAAGAGCAGACACCGCTAGCACCTGGGGAGGGTTGCATTCATTGGTGGGGAGCAACACCTGCTGGAAACCGGGTCCAGCGTCCCTTACATAGACAAAGTTCAAATCACATCGAATCGCATCAGGAAAAAAAGTGTGGTACATTCATGCCAGCATTGATTACCGTGGGGCCCAGGGGATTGACTGAGCAGGAGGTTGGGAGAGGGGAACCTCTTCACCCTGAACTTGGCGCCGGATATCTGCTATCTCATCCTAGTTCCTCCCCCGCCTTTGAAGTACAACGCTGCTGATCCCCTTTTTGTGTTTTTTACATAATGAGATGAAGTGGGTCCTGCGTCCCGCCCTGATCTGTCCTTTGGCAAGAAAAACGTGGTTTCTGCTCCCCAGCCAATCCACACCCACAACTTTTCCTCATCCGGCGGATGCCACAACCAACCTGCATTTGACAACAATAAGTCATCCTCTCTTGCCCCTGCAGTATGAGGTTACCCGTCCTACCCTGTATCGCTCGTTCAGTCTGCTCCATACCATTGCATGTCCACCATCGCTAGCTGGTGTGGTGGAAAGGGGTCGGGAAATTCTATGGCGGGTCGCAGTGGGATCGCCTGGCCCACAGTAGTCCAATCTCTGAAGCAAATATGGTAGTCCCTCCTGAATTCCTCCTGGTTGCCTTCCTGTGCAGGCTTGCCCTCCCATCGAACAGATGCGATCCAGCCTCCACTTTCACTGCCCAATCAGTCTCCAGAAAATTGGTGGATTGCTTTTGTTACATCCTTTGCTGAATGATATAAGTCAAGTCGGATTTTTGTTTTTTGCCAGTGGACAATGTGTTCCTGTTGAATGTATTGCCTTATCATATCTGTTGACTCTTCCCCAGTTATGCGGACCCCTTCCATAGCATGTATGCAATGTTTCCTCCAGAGGGTCCACATGACCGCTCTCCTTCCCAACTTGAACATGTTGTTTTCAAAGGTATTGTCAGTGGGGGAGGACCATGCCTCATATAATATGGCCCTCCAATCCCATGGCCACCAAGATTCAGTGCCCAACAGGGTCCAGATTCTATCCCACCACCGCCATGTGAGAACGACCCCTGGGCACTACATGAAGACGTGCTCTATGGTTTCGGGGATTCTGCTGGGGGGAAAGGCAGTGTGGCATGAGTTGCACCACGGTAATGCCCGCCCCGTTTGTTCCAGGTATGTGCGATCTATCAACCAGTCATTGGTGGGCAGGTAGCGACATCGGTGCGAATACCCTTACAAGGGTATCCGCCCTGTTTTTTTGCAAGCGGCAGGGAATAAGTTTGGTTTAAAGTTTAAGTACTCCGCGCGAAGTGCGGCTGTGTCTGTGGTTTATGTTGACTGGATGGTTGACCAGAGCAGAGAGTGTGTGGGCGCACGTGATCTTTTATTTTGACTACTGATTGTGAGAGTCGCCATTGGCCGCCGGCCAGATTTTTTAATTTCTGATTAAAATAGGATTGAAAGGATTATCTCTCGTTGATTAAGGAGCTTGCCGGTGACCCATGCATACGTGCGGAGGACGGCGTCGACAACAACATGGAATTTCAAAACGTTTCGGTAGGTCTGCGCGTCGCACAGTATTGGTGTCCGCCAGAGCTAGGCCAAGACTTGGGCCTAGCGCATTTGGTTACGGTGTCGGACTTTCATCGAGAGATTTAGGGATCGAGATCGAGCGGCGGCAACACACGGATATCAGAGTAGCATAGAGGAGACTGAGCGGTTGGCGGCGACGACGCGGGGCTATCCTCCTTGGTTTTGGCAACGATGGCGTCAGGACGGTGCTAGCATTTTTCTTTTTTCTTGTTCGTCATATTTTGGCGATTAAAAAGTTTAAATAATTTGGTATTACTTTTTAGGTTTATGCCCCGACGCTCCTTGACTTGGATGCGACATCGGTCTTTAGGGGCCGCACGGGCTTGCGTGTGTCCGGGAAGTTAACAAGGTCATCTATTCTGCCCGTCTGGAGAATGCAGGTCGAGGCGTTCAACGCACGTGTGAGCCGGTGGGTGATTGACTCCCGAGGCGGAGGGGATTAGGGTAGCGCGGCCCATTACGGGTGACCGGCCTGTCGTCCGTGACCGGTTGCGAGTGGTTCGAGAGTGGGTATGCCCGCGGGGATGCAGTAGGTAGCAGGCCATGTTCGGGGGTGGTAGGGTGGATGTACCAGCGGCCTGCCGTGCAACGGTCTTCAAAGTTCTTATTTGACTAGCTGCTACTAGGACTGCAAGTCGCACCGGACCCAGCCCACCACGGCCACGCTAGGCTCTACAGCAGGCCATGTCGAGATCGACTGCCTGCGTGGGAGCTAGCCGTCGGAGGCAAGGGCCAGTAGCAAGCTCCGCCTGAGAAGGGCCAAGGGAAGAAGTTGTGGCGGTTGACACCGACCAGATTCGTCGGACTCAGGTATAGGGGGAGAGGTGATCGAGCCTGCTGGTAGTTGACTTCCCTCGAAGCCCCCGTCAGGCTTGACTGAGACGACCGTGCTTAGGAGGCTGTAGGACCACGTGCTACAACAAACAGGTTGGCGCGGCCTGGCGAAAGACTGCACAGGCGAAGAGCGAAGACAACAACGGGTGGGTGACTACCGGTGCGAAATCCCAGAGTGGCGGCTCCACCTGAGCAAAGAAGGCCGGAGAAGGCTGTGGCGGAACTCTGGCGGTAGCTGCGAAGCAACAAAGTCGCAAAGTTTTTGAGGTTTTCTCCATGATCGCCAGGCTGACCGGCGCTGTCAGACCGCTGGCTGCTGGCTGCGGCGTTCACTAGCAGAAAGGGACGAAGAGCCGGGGCAGGGAAACGCAAGGAAGGGGGGAAAGGCTGAACCTGGCCATCAAACGACGCTAGGTGCGTACAGAGGAAGGACAGGTGTGGCGACAGAAGGAGATAGCTATGGCGGAGCCTAGGATGCAGTCCTCACCCGATCCTTGATGGGATCGGGTGAAGTGAAGGTCGGGATAAAGGTTTCGGAGGCGGGCGAATCCAAATCCGTCGTTAGTTCGAGTGGTCGGTTAGTAAATCGGAGGTTAGTGAGAAACTGTGTGCGCGGAGATATGGCGGGAGAAAAGAAGGCGAGGAGTGAAGAATTGAGATTTCACTCGATTCTTGATGGAATCGAGTAAAAGAAGATGGTAGATTAGCGTTTTGAGGCCGGGCGGACCAGAATATGAAGTTAAATTAACGAGAAAGTTAGTAAATTAGAAGTTAGCATAAAAAATGGCCGCGCGGAGTTATGGAGGGAACGAGAAGAAGAGAGAGGCAAGGTGAAAGACGGGGTTATTCGGTCGTTTCTCGGTCGTTTTCAATGAAGTAAAACACGATTTTGGGGTTTTCGGACGTGGCGAGCACGATGCCTGCGCTAGGTTCCACATTGAGGCTTTAGTTCGGTGGGTACGAACATCGTGAGCTGCGTGGGAGATACTTCCAGAAAAAGAGGACGTATCTTTCCGCCTTTTAGCGGAAGGTTCATCCCCATTTTGCTCCACCTAGCGATGGAAGTAGCGTGAGTATAGGGGTGGGACTGGAGACCTTACCTATTGGCCAGTGCGTTGCGCATCTTATAAGGTATACCTGACTGAAGGTGGGCGGAAGTTATTACGAGTTACTCGACATACCGACGATGAGGAGCATTTTTCATTATGGAGGTTAGAATGGTTCGCCGTCTTTCTTGTGTGTTTTTGGTCATTTCAGATGCCATTTCGAAGTTCTGATGGCGGGTGAACCACATAGTGCGGGCAGGATATCCGATATGGGCAAAGCTTAATAGAACAGACAAAGAAGGGAATTGGTGAGGGAAATGCAATCGGAAAACACTTACCTGGCGGGTGTATTCGATCCGGTTCTGGTGCAAGATCCATTCCGGAGTGGTGCCTCCGAGAGAGTGACGGAGACACCGGGGCTAGTTCTTGGCCATGCGTATTCCGACGAAGGAGGTGGATTTAGTCGGTTTCCTATCGAAAACAGACGAGGAAAGACGTCTCTCAGAGGTTCTGGGCTTCTAGCGGTGAGGCGAGCCACCATGTTGGAGACTTGCTGCCCGCATCATGTTGCCATCCACTGAAGTTTGTGTGAGCTAGTCTTACTGACGTAGCAGCCTGGTGCCCGTGCTATTCGGGTCAGCGGGATACCAGAAAGAGAAACAAGAGAGAGGCGGCCAAGGCGTTGCCACCTCATGAGGTGGGTGGCTGGCTATGTGTTGTGGAACTACTGCTGATAAGAGCAGCCGAGTTGGTTGTGTATTTGAGCACAACTGCGAAGATTAAGGCTGCCGCTACACGGCGCCCGCGACTACTACTGGTGCTGTGAAGTTAAGACTGAGCCGGATTTGAGTCTGTCGTTGCCGGCCTGAGTGGTTGTCACAATCAGGGGAATGCGCTGAGTGCTAGGCATACCGTTGCTACGTTCCTATGTTTTCCTACGTCGGGGTTGTGCCTGGTTGTATATTTAGGCATAAAGCTATGCATTGTTATCCTGCCTTGGTGTTGCGCACGGTTGCTGAGTGCGTAATACTTTGTTCAGTTTGGCTACATTTTGCCTGCATTCTGAATGGAACAAAGAGGATGGCGTACCAACCATAAGGGGAGAGTATTGCTGCGATTGGTGGGTCGTTAGGGAGAATACAGTTGGTGGTTGATTTCAGTTTAACCAAGCCGCTGCATGTTTTGACCACCAATGCGGGGCCCTCAGGCGTGTCAAGGAAACAAGGCCCTCTCACGCGAGTCTGAGAGCACCCTCCTTGGATCTGAGAGTCTCAATCTATCTTCTCCTGCTCTTCTTACTCTAAGTCTAGCCTATTGGTTCTGAGAGGAAGGCGGCAGGCGGGACTGCAACCTGTAGGTCCGCATTAAGACTCTGTGTGGAGTCCACCCACCGATTGCGGGAGCTCTGCCGGAACTCAGGAGGGGTTCTGGAGGCAGGGAACTCAGTGGTAACCATCGCTTTCCCTTATAAACCCAGTTATAACCCCTATCTATACATCTTTCTATGTATTTGACTGAGTATATTGAGTGCACCCCTACTTTGACTTTCAGTTTGACTTTCAGGACATAACCCAGACTAAGTAAAGGAATGCATGCACAATTTTCAGTTTCAGTTTTGCTGGCTGTCTGAAAGCAAATTGTGAAAAAGGGTTGCATCAGGGGGAAGGCTGAGAGGAAGGCAGTTTTGGTTGCGCTTGAACAGGTCTTATAGGGTCAAGCATTGTTTCTAAGATGAATGGCCTGACTGCTGTGTTTTGTTCTGTTTTCTGAAGGGCCAAGCATTGTTTCTAAGATGAATGGCTTGGTCGCTATGTTTATTTTGATTTAACCAGACATTGTTTCTAAGATGAATGGCTTGGTTGTGGTTTCTTTGGGGTATTGACTATGCAAATCTTGAGGACCAGACATTGTTTTTAAGATGAATGGTCTGAACGCTGTTTAATCTGGGTGGTTTCTGAACAGTCTCTAGGTCTTGACCCATGATACTCTGTTTTTTTTAGTGCTCAGAAAAAAAGGTTGGACACTGTTTCTAAGACGAATGACCCAACTCTTTTGGTTGTTTTATTCTGAGGGAAGTTCAGGCCAAAGACTGGACATTGTTTCTAAGATGAATGGTCTAAGTCTGGGGCCACAGGATTATAATGTGAACAAGGAAATAAGACTTTCTATATTTCTATATCTATATGCTTATAAGAACAAGGCTAGCCAGACATTGTTTCTAAGACGAATGATCTCACTATAGCCTTATCACCAATTAAGAGAGTATAATTATAAAGCTATAACTGAAGATAACTTGGGCCGGTTGAGCATTGTTTCTAAGATGAATGGCTCAGTCCTACGCCCACTTTTGAACATCAAAACTCAGAGATATATATATAACCTGGCTATTAAACAAATCAGGGTGGCTAAGTATTGTTTCTAAGATGAATGGCTTAGTTATATGCCCAATGAAGAGAAAAGTAGTTGTGCAACCTGTTTGTGTATAACTAAGGCAAAGAGTTGGCATTGTTTCTAAGATGAATGACCTAACTCGATGCCCTATGTAAGCTGGCTATAAAAGGGATAAATTATTGAAAGACTATGAACTATTGTTTGCCAAAGGTGATTTGGGTTGGTGAGAGTACTGACCTTTGTGGTTTGGCCTTGCATGCGGCTGAGTGAGATCACTACTTAGTGTGAGTTTCAGTTTGACAGGTAGTTGTTTAAGGGGTTCGCCACGTGCTAGAGCGATAGGAGTTAGTTCAAATTTTTGCATTTTCTGAGTCAACTTTATTTTACTTAGATCAATTCTCGCATTTTCTGGGATCTTTTGTTATACTTGGCTTTGTATAAATTTTGGTAAGCTACTTTCTCTATGGGAAGCGCTACCAAAATTTCTGCAAAACCAAGGAGTTAACAAATTTTGACTTTTCAAAGTTCAACCTGTCTGAATTTTATATATGGCTTAGTAGAAATCTGGGGAGTCTCCTTTTCTAAAGGGAGTGCAAGCCAAATTTTTGCTAATTCAAGGAGTTAGACAAAATTTGACTTTGGAAAGTTGAAGACTATTTCTGTCTTCATATTCAGGCTGCTATAAATTTCGGAAAGACACTTTTCCTACGGGAAGCGCTGCCGAAATTTTCTTAGTTTAAAGGAGTTAGATTATATTTTGAGAGGTGACAATTCTGACAATCCACCCAGATTAAGGGAAATGCTGCCATAGGTCTGCCTTGCGTCAGACATTGGCTTAGAGGCAGGTCTAGGCTTAGCTTGTAGAAGGGTCTTAGGGGTGAGGATGTGTTATGAAGCTGTAATCTCCATACACTTATGATTTTAACTTGAGAATTGACATGTTTTGTGTTTCAGGTCTTCTTAATCGATTGATTCAGGATTTGGGCTAGATTCAGCTTGATTCTACGAGGATCATCTTCTGTTATCACTGCTAACATGTCGGTTGCCGATTCGGCAGTTTACGATTCAACTCCAATCCACTCTTGCCACTCAACCTAAATGTTTTAGCCTGTGGTTTGAAATGTTTTATTGTATTTTTACCTGAACTTTATTGAATGGTCATTTAACGAAGGTACTGAGTATTTTATTGCTGGAAGGGTGCGCTAAGGTTGAGGTTTGTGTGGCTAAAGCAAGGAGTGTGAGCGCAGAGAATGGTTGAAGTTGACCCCGTGTAGTGCATGAACTTTTTGGTTGAATCTTTGATGTGATTGCATATATGTTTGGTGATTCGGACTTTGGATTTGACTACTTGCGAGCATATACATACATATGGCCGAGAGGAGTCCCACTGTGTCTGTGAGAAACGATCGTCCTATATAAATAACCCTCTCTATATATATAAATATATGTGTCTTGAGTGTTTCGTGCGGCCTACTGTGACCGCGCATAAGGGTTAAACAGATTATGTTTTTGAGAGAAAAGGGAGATTCATTTTTACCCTTTGCTGTTTAGAGTTATTATACAGTTGGACGTTGTAGTCCGTGACAACCATCAAAATCAAACCCCTTGACTTATTTTCAGGCCCTAGATGATGGAGCTGGTCTCCAGGGCAATAAGAGACGATTGTCACCACAGGTATGAACCTGTATACCACCCACTCTCTGCAAGGTGCAAAAGAGGGTGTGGTTCTCAAACGCACTTGGCGGTTGTCCAACGTTGAGAGATTATTCCATCAAGGCGCGTGTCAGCCGACACTTGAGTGTCGAATGCGACCCTCGAGATTAATGAGAACCGCATGAGTATGGGTATAACATAGTACGCCATCACCGCGACCGCTTGCGTACGCTAAAATTGTTAGTCGATATGAGTAGGTCCCGCGCCCGCGTAGTTTTATATTAAGTCTCGCTCGCGACTCATGTCCGATTTCCGCATCAGAGAGTTATGGGACGACTACTAAGGGACCAGGAGTAATGTCGCGTTTGCTTGTTCAGTGTCGTTCTGTATATATATATGTACGCGCGTGGGTGTGTGTACTTTTATCTTTATGTTCTTTATAGTGGTGTGCGCGTAGTGTGTGGGATGCGTCCTAGTCGACCGATGACGAGTCGCGCTTGGGACCTCAGGCCCCCAAGATGCCAGTTCGCGTGCGGGTCCGATAGAGGTGTAATACCGCGCGTACCCCTTATGCTACAACGAACAAGAAATGCCCTCGGCTGGTCCACCTATGCGATTGCAACTGATCAACTTTCGTACTGTGGACTGGTAGCTCGGCGGGGGTACTCCCACCGCAGGAAGGTGACAGGTCCCGTAAGGTGGAGGTAAGTCGTGCCTCGCGTAGGTCCTATCCTGTCGTAGGGGCTCGCGTGAGGTATGGCTGGCGCACTCGGTCGGAGCGGCTTGCGGAAGCTCCATGTACGTCGCGACGAGGATTTAGACCAACTCCTGCGTGACGTGGTCGAGAGGGTCCCGCGCTGCCTTGTGCGGTGCCGGACCGATGTGCTCGACAGCGGTGTTCTATCTGCTATTGGAGAAAGACCATCTTCGCAGGCCTAGACCTTGTGGCGGCGAACCATCGAATTGGGCGTATTGTCTCAGTCCCTACATTCAAGTGATATCTCGATCGGGCCTTTACTATGTCTTTTGGGTTCACCTTTGTTCGTAGCAAGCGATACGTGGCCTTCACAGAGAGGGCGTGCAGTTTTTGAATCGTCCCTGATCTGGGCCAAAGGGTAGCTTCATCACGGGGGTGTTTGGCTGATATGCAATCCAAACATCCTTATCCCGTAGCACATGTATCATGTGGAGGTCTGTTGTTCTCCACCATCTAATCACATCTGGGCGGTACGTGTGAGTTTATTTTCCTTGTCCAGGTGGAAGAGGTTTACCAATGTTACGTCTGTTCTTACCTCCACCACATTGCCTACACTCTCCGGATCCACCGGGACAGCTACCCAGTCTCCTTCAATTAGTCGTGGCCCTTTGTGCAGGATGCGCACCTAGTCCAGGGGGACTGCAGAGGTCAACAACTCGATGTTCTCCTCAATCTTGTGACAGTGCTTTAGTATGTTTCTCAGTTGTGGCCTCGTTTTCCAGTCTCCCACTTCTGTGTCCCATATATCTTTTATTCAGATTATGCCTTTTTTGACCCAACTGTTCCACGGAGTGTCGGAGCTGCGATACACCCCACAATGTCGATCCGTTATCCTCCTATTCCCGATCAGAGACTGCCGTATCACCTACTCCCACCTGGTTGGTGGGGGATAGTCAGGCAGCGAGAGTTGGCGCCAGGCCCTGATGACGCGGGTCAAGAAGTTGTTTTTGACCAGATCCGAACGGGATGTGTCTCGGGGTGAGTCTCGCTCTATACGAGAGCTTCGTGGCACAGACCAAAAGCGGTCCTCCAGCCAGGTCGAAGGGCTTACTCCATGAGGTGCCTACGGGGCAAGTCTTGCTATATGTTCCAGCGCCAGGGCCTGCCATGGGAGGTGCTCAGTAAAAAGCAATCTCCTAACCCATTGGACAGTTAATATTGTGATCTGGGTATCTGGGTCTAGAATCCCTAGACCCCCTTTGTCCTTGGGTTGGATCACCGATGACCAAGCTACCTTATTAACAACATTCGAGAGTTCACCATTACCTCTCCACAACAGGGACGTCAATTGTCTTTTTAACGATCGGACAACCTCTTTGTTGAGATTCCAAATTGCAGATTTATACCACAAGGCCGCTAGCACTACACTATTGATCGCAAGCGCTCTGCCGATAAGGGAGGTGTGTCGGTCGTTCCAGTTGGCTAATTTTTTTAGAGTCGGTTTAAGGATCCACTCATCATTCGATGCGGGCTTACCTAATGCCGTCAATTTAATTCCGAGCACTCTGACCAGAGCCGTGTTCGGGAGCCATTTGACCCGTGGCAGCTCCGGCGGGCACACCCCTTGATGGTGGATCAACCACCCCAAGGTCTTGTTTCCCCAGTTAACAACCATGTCTAAGACTGCTGTAAATCGGTCAAATAAATTCCTAATCTCTTCCATGTTTGCTGCCGTGGCATCTATCATAAGGGTCAAGTCATCTCCAAACATCGAGCAAACTGGGATCGCGTCCTCCGGAATAGCGGAGATCTGCACCCTCCTCATGTCCTTATCGGCGTTGAGGTTTGCTGCCAGCGCTTCCATCAGTATGATTTCTGAGGAAGGGTGCCAAAGGGTCCCCTTGCCGAACCGAGCGTTGCAACGGGAAGGCAGGCGCTATCCTACCATTGACCTGGACACACATAGTGGCATTGTAGTGTAGTATTTCAGTCCAACGGCGGAATACTGGTCCGAAATTAAATTTTCCATACATTTGTCTAAGAATAGCCAGTCCACGTAGTCATACGCTTTTTCAAAGTCAATGAAGACTACAACCACATTCTTCTTGTCTTGCCTTGTTAATTTAAGAAGTTCATTAACTAGTGGTATGTTATCCTCAATCCTGTGTCCTTTGACAAAATCGGTCTGCGTTGGGTGAATAATATTGTCCAGGACCGGGATCAGCCGGTTCGCCGAGGCTTTGGCAAGCATTTTATAGACCATTGTGAGCAACGTAATCGGCCGGTAGTTCCTGATGTCCATTTTATCCTAGGTTACCAGCCCGGACGTCCGGGACCCTTTTTTATTCCGGGTTGTCCGATCGGACAACTCCCCTGGTTGTTCGAGCGGGGCCCAGTGTCCGGGGTGCTGGAAAAATCACATGTGGGTCTGATGGGGTTTTCGGCCCTGCGGTGATGTTTTTTGGGGTTTGTAGTACCCCCCTTCCATCTGCCCAATTTTAGAGACACCAGTAGGGCCTCCAAAAACAAGACCGAAAAAGACCAAGTCTGGGCCGTCAGATCTAAGAGATCTACGGCCCAGATCGGGCCAAATTTAAATTGAAATCAGCGCCCGACCCCTCGCCCTCCTCCCCCTCCCAGCTTCCTTTTTCTTCTTCTTCCTCCTCCTCCTCGTCCAAAAGGTCCCCTGCAAATATTTAGCAGGGTTTCCATGCTTCATGAAGGATGACCATTGGACTGCTGGAAGTCTTCAAGCAGGCCAGCAATATATCCTGGATTCGGATTCAGGTTTGTGGTCCAAGAGTTTATGGGTTACGAACTTACTACAAACACTCAGTAGTTGTCTCGTTTTTTTTTTTCCCCCCCCTTTTCTTACGTGCAGTGGCCCTAAGGGCCTCGCTCCACTTATCAACACTTGCAAAAAAGAAAAACGGATGGCTTGTATGGTTCCAGTTTCTAGGAGAAGATTCATTCCAGGTTTGCACATATAGTAGCTGTCTCGTTTCCCCCCCCCCCCTTTTCTTACGTGCAGTGGCCCTAAGGGCCTGACTCCACTCATCAACACTTGCAGAAAAGAAAAACGGATGGCTGTATGGTTCCAGTTTCT
>BFEA01000626.1:202425-213097 GCA_003427395.1 Chara braunii | reverse complement strand
TTTTTTCCCCCCTTTTCTTACGTGCAGTGGCCCTAAGGGCTTGACTCCATTCATCAGCACTTGCAGAAAAGAAAAACGGATGGCTGTATGGTTCCCGTTTCTAGGATAAGATTCACTCTAGTTTTGCACATACAGTAGTTGTCTCTTTTTTTGTTTTTCATTTTCTTACGTGCAGTAGCTTTAAGGGTTTCCCTCCACTTGTCAGCACTTGCAAAAAAGAAAAACCTATGGCTTGTACGGTTCCAGTTTCTAGGTGAAGATTCATTCTAGTTCTGCACATTTGGTGAGTAGTGGAGTGAAGCCCTGAATATCWCATGCCCATAACTGTTGAAACACGGACCTGAATACGAAGCTACACCATATATAGCTGGCCTGCTCCGTCCTTGTACATGTCTAGTGAGAACTGTCCATTGACCACCCATTACTGTCGACAGGACCCTTGCTATTTTTTGGCAGGGACCTTTTGAAGTATAGGCAAGGGTTTCTCGGCCTTTTGGCTAAGGTCAAGTGTAGTATCTGTTGTGATCAGTTTAATATCTGATCCGTGGTCCATGGGACCGTAAGGAAAAAAAAAAAAAAAAAAAAGAATAATGTGAAAGGGCTTTGTGTTTTCTCTCTCTCTCTCTCTCTCTCTCTCTCTCCAGCGTGTGAACACACATCACAACTGTTTTTTTTTTTTTTTTTCGTGCTCGTGCGTTTGCGCCATTTGGGATTAGTGCACTGCGCACCTCGCAGCGTACTGCGCAGCGCACTTCACCTACACGCTGCAAGTATGCTTCCCACCCCGTTCCCCACCCCCGACACCTACATGCCGCAAGTATGCTTCCCACCCCCTTCCCCACCCCTGACACCTTTTTTTATTTTTTTGCTCCGAATGGCCTCAATTTTTTTGGGGGGGGTCCCCTGGTGGAGCGCAACCCCCCACTTTTTTTTTTTTTTTTTTTTTTCAGATTTGAAAAAAATGAGTTGTCCGGGATCCTGGACAACTCTGCACAGGATGTCCTCCCAGGACGTCCGGCCAGGACAACCGGCCATCGGACAACTAGTAGCCTAGATTTTATCCCCTTTTTTATGCAACAGGGTGAGGATACCTTGCCCTACCAACTCCCCCATCCACCCTGTATCCCACACATGTCGATAAAATTCCATAAGGTCCGGGGCCATCTGGTCTAGAAGGTCTCCCATAATTCCTTAGGAAACCCATCGATGTCAGGGGTCTTTTCTTTATCCATCTGCATCATCGCTGTCCAAATTTCCTCCTTGGACAGGGGACGATCCAGATCTGTTTGTTGCTGACCCGTCGGGGACTTTTTCAGTGGTTTCAAGAAATCTTCTATTTCCTTCTCCCTGACGTTCCTCTCCCGCTGGGCACATCTTGAAGTGAACAGATCCTTGAAAAAGGATCTGGCTATCTGCAAGCAGTGGGGGGAGGAGGTGACAATATCCTGGTGACCAGTCTGTGGATCGTATAGCGCTTCTATGGTTGTTCTGTGCGAACGTGCTTGAGCCATACTGAATATTTTTTTGTCCATTGTTCCTTCTGTTAGTGTTGCATGCTGCGCCTGCACACGGGTCCCATTTGAGGGGCCCGACGGTTGCTGAGGGGCCCCTAGGCCGCGTGCCATCCAACACGCGCCCTTGAGGCCCACGGCGGCCCTCCAGGCCCTAGGCAGCACACTAGATAGATAGGCTGTAGTTTTACTTCCCGATTTTTTGGTGTGTGTGTGCTGTCTTATTTTTGTCTGTTCAGGTGCCGTTTCGGACTTGCCGCCCCAAGGCCGGACCTTGGGACAGGGTACACCGGAGGCAGGCCCGAAACGAGGCCAGGCGCATTTTGGCGCCAAACCAACAGGTACCGACGTCGTTTCGGTCCTACAGGACCCAAGACAACACCTTGGGCCAGGTGCACCAGTAGAAGGCCGTTTTTAGGGCAGGCGCATTTTTGGGCCATGCTGCAGCAGCAGCAAGGTCTGGACGTCCGGTAGGGACGCAGACCACCTGGGCCGTTTTAGGCCACACAACACCAGGTAGGCCCAGCCGCCCAGCGCTACAAATAGCTGGGCAGCGGCTGGGCCACACACATTCCGAGTCGCTCACTTCTGAGCGACACGCTGCTAGTTGGAGGTTGCGCTATGCTGCGCTAAGTCACGGGGTAGAGAGTAGGGAATAGGAGAGATAGGAAGTGGCGGAGGCCATACCTGTAGTCAGCGAGCTTACCTGGCGCCGTAGCTGGGCTCCACGCGGTACCTGCACACAGCAATGGACGAAGTCAGTTCAGGGCCAACTACCTGCAGGTGAGATAGCGAGGAGGGCTTCACCTTCCTCTCTCCCTCCTCCATCTCTCTCTCTCTCTCTCTCTCTCTCTCTCTCTCTCTCTCTCTCTCTCTCTCTCTCTCTCCTTCCTCCTTATCTTTTCTTCTTCGAATCTGCGAGTATGAGAGGTTATCAGTAGGGATTCAGGCAGAGGTTATGCTGGGCGCATTGCCCAGGATCTGATTCGACATTTCTGGGACAAACATTGATTGGACACTCGGCAAGGGACTATTTTTTGGACTTCGCTATTGCGATTTTGGTTTACTCCCTCGCCTCCTTCCTCCTCGTCTTGTCCCTCCCCCCTCTCTCATCCGTGGTATCTCCCCATGTATGTGTGCGCAGGAGGGACCTTTCTTCCATGTGTGCGGTCTCTCCTCCCTCTCCCACATGTATGATGTGTGATGGATGTCGGGTCAGTCCAGATCAGATCAGATCTTCTCTTCAAACCTTCCGCTGTGCCATTTTGCGCCATCTTGTATGTATTCGGAATGTACATTGCTTGTTGATGCTGCGCTAACCTCGCATTGTCCATTCAGTCCTTTTCATCACATAGCGGATCCTTGGCTCCCTGCGCATTGTCCCAGTCGACATGCGTCAGTTTTGGTATTGGAGCCTCGCGTGTGAATCAGGACGAACCTGATCTGACGCGAGCGAGGGACAACCCAAGAACGATTGGGTAAGTCAGGATTGATCGATCGATTAACCCTGGGTTAATCGATTGATTGATTGATTAACCCTGATTGATTGATTGATTGATTGATTAGGGCGCACTAGTTAGTTCCCAAAATCGCAGATTCTGACCTAACTGCCAAATCGAAATTTTCTCTCCTCTGTGGATTTCATTTTCCCGCTATTTTTTTCTTGAGGTAAATCGCAATAGCAGGACATCTGAAAGTTTCGTTTCTGAACTCGAAACTTCGATGCTGAAGAACCGGAATATTGCACCTTTCCGTTATTTCGAGAAATCTCGCGAATTTTTTTTTGTTTTGTTTCTGAAATTCAAAATTTCGTGGCAGAGAAGTCCGAATTTTTTTTGAAAAGTTCCGATTTTATCCCGTTACGAAAATTCCCGTTATTCCGAATTTTTTTTGAAATTCGTTTTTCAATTCATTCTGAAATTCGTTTTTCATTTCCGAAATTATTTTTGAAATTCGTTTTGCACTTTCCGAAATTCGTTTTTCACTTCCGAAATTATTTCTGAAATCCGTTTTTCATTTTCGAAATTATTTTTGAAATTCGTTTTTCACTTTCTGAAATTCGTTTTTCACTTTCGAAATTACTTCCAAAATTACTTATGAAATTTATTTTCGAAATTATTTTTGAAATTCGTTTTTCACTTTTTGCAATTCGAAATTATTTTTGAAATTCGTTTTTCATTTCCGAAATTATTTTTGAAATTCGTGTTTCACTTTTTGAAATTCGTTATTCAATTTCGAATTTTTTTCTGAAATTCGTTTTTCAATTTTATTTTTTTTTTGAAAATTCGTGTTTCATTTTCGAAAATTCCGAATTTTTTTTCTGAGATTCGTTTTTCTTTTCGGGAATTCCTCTTGCAAGCGTTCGTTTTCAAATGGCGCATACTCTCACCTACGATATTCCAATTTTTTTTTTTTTCTCGGAATTTTCTGGACCTGCGGGAACCGATATTTTTTCTGTTTTTGCAGTCCTGTATCTCCATTTGACATTTTGATGCATTCGGCAGTCTAAATTTGAAATTTGTGGCTCTAATTGCTGAGGGGATATCTGGGGGGCCTACCAAACTTGCAAGTTCAAAATTTTTTTCTCTTGAAAATGTTGCAAGTTCCCAAAAAATTTTTTTTTAATTAGTGGCTCCATATATGGGCGACCATCCGATTGCCCACTCCCCTTCTCTCCACCCCAACCCTTCATCCCTTCTCCGTCCTTCTTAACTGCCCATTCCCTGTCAGTTGCAGACCAGGTAAGACCTCGCTTCAGCAGACCACGTCAAAGACCCACAGCGCAAAACCATCCTTACTCGCTCGTAGACAGCAGCGATGGATCAGAAAGCAGGCGAGACTGACGAGGCCTACGAGGCACGACTGGCGGCCATCATGGCCGAAACCAATCAGCGGGCAGACGCAGCGGCAGCAGCACGGAAGAAGAAAGAAGCAGAGGCAGAGAAACAGCGTCTTCTGGCTGAAGAACAGCGGTGGAAGCACGAGGCAGCAACAACCAAGGCCGCTGATGAAGAACGCGTACGGCGACGCGAGATTATATTCAAAGAGGAAAGTGCATTACACGCACAGGCCAAGGATTGGCAGAGGGAGGCCGAGAACGGTGATCCCGTTGACGTCGGGAGCAGAGTATCTCAGCTGCTCAACCGTGTTAACTCCTCGCGACTTGCATCGCGCAGCAGGAGGACATTTACTCCCTCGGTCACGCTAACCAGGCGCTGCAACAGTCGTCGGACCAGATGCTCAAGCGCATTCAGCAGCTGGAGCAGCTGGTCGCTAACACCAATGCCAGCGCCGACCCCTCCGACCTCGCCAACCGCGTCAACGTCTTGGAGATAGACGTGGGGATACTCAAGGCCGGGGCGCAACAGCACGTCTGCACCGTAGCCAACTCCAGCAGGACGCCACGTGAGACCATTCTCAAGTTTGACGGGCTCCCGATCTTCTGCGACGCATCGAAGACGGACCCCATACAATGGCGGCGCCAGTTCGACCTCAAGCTGGACCTCCACCACATCACCAACGAGAGCCGGCACACCTATTTGTACTCCCGCTCGGGAGGCGTGTGTCAATCATGGCTGGACAATATGTTGTCCGCACATGCATGTACAGCCACAAAATTACACAAGTACATCACCTGGGCAGATCTGACGGCGGCATGGAAGAAGCGTTTCCAAGTGGAACCGCCTGAACACCAGGCGACGGACAAGTTGTTGACGTTCACGCAACACAACATGCCAAGCGGCGACTGGATATCCGAGTTCCAACGCCTCGCAAGCACGCCCAAGCTGCCGCTGAATTTTGACGGCATCAAGCTCTATTTCATCAAGAGGTCGTGTCCGGCGTTGTAGAATGCGTTGACTCATGTCGCCGACACCCTCACTACAAGCGAGGAACTTTTCAACAAGGCCACGCAGATCATTGTGACAAACTTGGCAGCCCGGAATACGGGCCACTCGTCAAATGCCGGCCAGGGCGCGCATCAGCATCGACCGAAAGTGGCCGTGGTCGCAGCGGCAACGACTAACGACCCTTCTACTTCAAACGAGGCTGCTTCGTCTGACGAGGGAGACAGATTCGCAGCTCCCCAGAATGGTGGCCGCCCCGCCAAAGGACGAGGACGCGGCAAGCCGAAGACCAACACCAATACTTCTTCTGGGCCCGGGCAAGCAGCTCCAGCTCAAGGACCTTGGACAGCGTACGGTCTGACGGAGCCCGGGATCGCGTCCGCACCAAGTACCGTTATTGTTTGTGGTGCAATTGCGCGGTCCATGAGACCACGAACTGCGCACAAAAGCCAAGGGCTCCGCTCAGTCGGAAAAGTGAGCACCGCCGAGAGTGACGCGACGACACTCTCGACGCCTTCGGAACCGGTTACCGCGCGAGTAACCTCCCTCAGTTCCGGGGCACATGCATTCTCCATTCTTTCGAGGACTATGCTGCCCGGCTCGTACCTTCGCTGAATTCACGAGCCCAAGGACAGGATGTATGTGCGGTCTCTTCTCCGATCGGAAGCAGCAGCATTGATTCGTCTTCAAGTGGACCTTCATGGGATTCGGCGCGCACGTTCAACATTGAGGACATGGACCCGTTGACGCCTGAGGATTTTGCATGGCTTCCTCTCCCTTCCACCGACTGCTTACCAGAGCCGCAATGCGCAGCTCTTCACACTCATTTACATACATACCTAGCCTTCTATGCACCACCAACTTCACCTACGGAGGACGAGGTCGCGGTGGGGGACATTCTTGCGTATGTGAGCAAGGTGGCCCGCGAGTTTCGCACGCAGCGGTACGACGACAACAACGCACCGCTCCTTTATGTCTGCATCCAAATCGGGCAAGCGTCCTGCAGCGCTTTCCTGGATAGCGACACGACTCGCAACTTTATTAGCCATTCCTTCATGCAAAGGGCCGACCTTGGACCACAAGTTCGAAGGAAGGCACACCCTACGACGATCAAGTTGGCGGGCGGTCAAACGCAACAACTCCTTGATCGCTACATCGAAGCCGTCCCGGTTTATTTCGCACCTTATGCATGCGAACCGGTGACGTTTGACGTCTTAGACACGGAATTCGACATCATTTTGGGCATGCCTTGGCTCGCAAGTGCGGATCACACGGTCAACTTCCATCGGCGGACACTTACGGTTCACGACGCGTTCTGCGCCAAAGTACCATGTACCATTCCTCCTCCGCACCTTTCGATCCAGTGCCAAGTTGTAACAGCGAAGTCTTTTCGGGCCACTTGTGCTTACGAGCGGACCGAAGAGATCGGCTTATGTTTTCTTCGAACCGTCGTGATAGCCGACTCTCCACCTACGGACTTGTCTTCAGACCCCCGGGTGGTGCGGTTGATCGACGAATTCGCCGACGTCTTCGAGTCACCTACCGGCGTGGTGCCAGATCGGCCAATCTCTCACGAGATCATTCTTGAGGCTGGTGCCGTGCCGCCAAAAGGTTGCATTTACCACATGAGTGAGGAGGAACTTACAGTCCTCCGCACGCAGCTCGACGACTTGTTGGACAAAGGCTGGATCCGGCCTAGTAGCTCACCCTATGGTGCGCCAGTTCTCTTCGTTCGGAAAAAGAACAAGGACCTTCGCCTATGCATCGATTACCGCAAGCTCAATGCGCAAACCGTCAAGAACGAGGGACCTCTTCCTCATATTGACGATCTTCTGGAGCGCTTGGGCGACGCGAAATGTTTTTCCAAACTAGACGTGAAGTCAGGATATCATCAGATCTCAATTCGGCCGCAAGATCGCTACAAGACCGCGTTCAAGACACGGTATGGGCACTTCGAGTGGGTTGTTATGCCTTTTGGACTCACCAACGCCCCGGCGACTTTTCAAGCGGCGATGACCAACGAGTTCCGAGCAATGTTGGACCGGTTCGTGCTGGTCTACTTGGACGACATCCTCGTCTATAGCCGGACCTTGGAGGAACATCTTGACCATCTTCGACGAGTGTTGGAGACACTCCGGCGCGCCAAGTTCAAAGCCAACCGCGATAAGTGCGAGTTCGTGCGTCAAGAGTTGGAATACTTGGGCCACTTCATCACTCCACAAGGCATCAGTCCGTTGTCGGATAAGATTCAAGCCGTCCAAGATTCGCCGGAGCCGCGGAACGTCACGGATGTCCGATCATTCCTTAGCCTCGCTGGCTACTACCAACGTTTCATCAAAGGCTACTCGAAGATCGCGGCTCACTTAACCAGGCTTCAATGCGAGGACCGGCCGTTTGACTTCGGGACGGACGCGCGGGAATCATTCTTGGCCCTCAAGGCCGCATTGCTTTCCACGGAGGTATTGCGGACATACGACCCGCTACTGCCAACGCGCGTCACCACGGACGCATCCGGCTATGGCATTGGTGCCGTCCTCGAGCAACATGACCGCGTGGACTGATACCCGGTCGAATACTTCAGCAAGAAAGTGTCGGTCGTGCGCTCCATCGATGATGGACGCAAGAAGGAACTTCTCGCCTTCGTCCACGCACTCAAGCGGTGGCGGCACTTCCTCCTCGGTCGACGCCAGTTCCGATGGGTAACGGACAACAATCCGTTGGTCTTCTACAAGTCTCAAGACACCGTCAATAGCACCATCGCCCGTTGGATGGCCTTCATTGACCAATTCGACTTCTTTCCCGATCACATTCCGGGGAAGTCAAACCGTTTTGCGGATGCCCTTCCGCGGCGTCCGGACCACTGCACCGCGGTCTACTCAACCTTCGAGATCGAGGACGACTTGCGGGACACCTTCATCCGCGGCTATCAAGCCGACCCCGAGTTTCACGACAAGTACGCAAATTGTTCCTCTCCCAATCCGGCGCCTTCGCACTATCGGATCCAAGAGGGATATATGCTTCTTCACTCGCGAGGAAGGATCTTCTTTTTGTGCCGCCAGATTCACATTTGCGCACCCGGCTTCTTGGCGAGTTCCACGACACCCCCGCCACCGGAAACTTTGGAGTCAATCGCACGATTGGCCGACTACGCGAGTGCTTTTGGTGGCCCGGTCTCCTCGACGACGTCAGGAGCTATTGCGAGTCATGCGAAGTTTGTCGAGGTTGCAAACCTCGCAATCATCGTTCGTATGGCGAACTGCGACCATTACCGGTCCCCTTGTGCCGAAGGGAAGCGATTGCCATGGATATAATCGGGCCGTTCCGCAAGCACAAGACGGGCATCGATGGGATTCTCACGGTGGTTGACCGCCTCACCCAGTTTGCCATGTTCTTGCCTTGCTGCTATCACGCCAAGGCACCGGAGTTGGCCAAGGTTCTCTACGCCAGTTGGATTCACACCAAGGGTTACCCCAAGGAAATCGTTTGCGACCTCGACACTCGGTTCATGTCCGATTTTTGGTTGGCGCTCATCAAACGATGGGGCTCATCCCTCAAGCCAAGTTCGGCTCGCCACCCCCAAACCGATGGCCAAACGGAGAGGGCACATCAGACCGCACAGGTCCTCCTTCGAGCTCTCATCCGTCCCGACCAGAAAGATTGGGTTGAGCGGCTGCCGGATGTCGAGTTGGCATACAACTCGTCCATCCATCCGGCTATCAGGATGTCGCCCTTTGAGTTCGAGCATGGCTCGCCGGTCAATTCTCCGTTGGACACAATCCTTCCACGGACGGCCGAGAGCGACGACCACCTCTTCTTCATTCGTCGGATGCAATAGCTTCTTGTCAAGGCATGCGACCAGATGGCAAAGACGCAGCAATGTATGTGCCAACAGGCCAACCGCCAGCGTCTTCCTTGTCCATTCCGCGTCGGCGACCTCGTATGGGTTTCCGCTGCGGAATTCAGCCTCGAACAAGATATCTCTCGCAAGCTCCTTCCGAAATGGATGGGGCCCTGGCCGATCGTGGCACCCGCTGGGGACGCACCCGAAGGACCGTCGTTCATCATTCAGGTGCCCGCCCACTTGCCCGTCAACCCGGTCTTTCACTGTTCCAAGTTGGATCTCTACACGCCAGCGGAACTTGACGATTTTCCCGGGCGACGATCGCAAGACCCACCCTCGATGGACGGTTTCCAGGAGGTTAGCGACATCATATCCCAGCGTCGTTACGACAACAGGCCAACTGAATTTTTGGTCCACTTCGCATATTGCACCCATAGAGCTGACCGATGGCTGACTCGTGCGGAACTTCAGGCAACAGCGCCCGATGCTCTCGCACGCTATGAACAGAAGTTGAAAGGCAAGCCAGCATCTTCGGCTCCACGACGCACACGCGTCCTACCGCCTTCAGATCGTCAGCTTTGCCCCCGACCAGCTTGACTTCATAAGGAGGGGGGGGTGTTGCATGCTGCGCCTGCACACAGGCCCCATTTGAGGGGCCCGACGGTTGCTGAGGGGGCCCCAGGCCGCGTACCATCCAGCACGCGCCTTGGAGGCCCACGGCGGCCCTCCAGGCCCTAGGCAGCACGCTAGGTAGATAGGCTGTAGTTTTACTTACCGTTTTTTTGGTGTGTGTGTGCTGTCTTATTTTTGTTTGTTCATGTGCCGTTTCGGACTTGCAGCCCCAAGGCCGAACCTTGGGACTGGGTACACTGGAGGCAGGCCTGAAACGAGGCCAGGCGCATTTTGGCGCCAAACCAACAGGTACCGGCGTCGTTTCGGTCCTGCAGGACCCAAGACAACACCTTGGGCCAGGTGCACCGGTAGAAGACCGTTTTTAGGGCAGGTGCATTTCTGCGCCATGCTGCAGCAGCAGCAAGGTCTGGACGTCCGGTAGGGACCCAGACCACCTGGGCCGGTTTAGGCCACACAGCACCAGGTAGGCCCAGCCGCCCAGCGCTACAAATAGCTGGGCAGCAGCTGGGCCACACACAGTTCGAGTCGCTCACTTCTGAGCGACACGCTGCTGGTTGGAGGCTGCGCTATACTGCACTAAGTCACGGGGTAGAGAGTAGGGAATAGGAGAGATAGGGAGTGGCGGAGGCCATACCTGCAGTCGGCGAGCTTACCTGGCGCCATAGCTGGGCTCCACGCGGTACCTGCACACAGCAACGGACGAAGTCAGTTCAGTGCCAACTACCTGCAGGTGAGATGGTGAGAAGGGCTTGATCTTCCTCTCTCCCTCCTCCATCTCTCTCTCTCTCTCTCCCTCTCTCTCTCTCTCTCTCTCTCTCTCTCTCTCTCTCTCTCTCTCTCTC
>BFEA01000626.1:189085-202314 GCA_003427395.1 Chara braunii | reverse complement strand
TCTCTTCTTCTTCGAATCTGAGAGTGTGAGAGGTTATCAGTAGGGATTTAGGCAGAGGTTATGCTGGGCGCATTGCCCAGAATCTGATTCGACATTTCTGGGACAGACATTGATTGGACACTCGGCAAGGGACTATTTTTTGGACTCCGCTATTGCGATCTTGGTTTACTCCCTCGCCTCCTTCCTCCTCATCTCGTCCCTCCCCCATCTCTCATCCGTGGTATCTCTCCATGTATGTGTGCGCAGGAGGGACCTTTCTTCCATGTGTGCGGTCCCTCCTCCCTCTCCCACATGTATGATGTGTGATGGATGTCGGGTCAGTCCAGATCAGATCAGATCTTCTCTTCAACCCTTCCGCTGTGCCATTTTGCGCCATCTTGTATGTATCCGGAATGTACATTGCTTGTTGATGCTGCGCTGACCTCTCATTGTCCATTCAGTCCTTTTCATCACATAGCGGATCCTTGGCTCCCTGCGCATTGTCCCACTGGACATGCGTCAATTAGTGACTTTGTCAACCTTCCTCTTATTCGTACTTCTTCCCAACGTTGTGTGGCAAAGGTCTCGAGTCGCTGTTATAGCCTTTGAACCTCTCAACAATCTTCTGGCTGTGTGTGCAGTGTGTGATCTTGGTGTTCCAGTTGCTGCAGTTGTTGGCGCACTTCCATTTCCTGTTGATGTTTTTCAGCAGCTATGAGTTTGGAATATTCTTGACATTTTTTACCCAGATAAAACAGTCTGTTGTTGAACCAGTCTATAGCCTGCTGAATTTGTTGCCGTTGTGTGTGCCAGAATGCCCAACAGTCCTTAATATAATTTTGAAAGGTGTTTTGTTTTAAGACCAGGTCCATGGTCAGGTTTCTGTTGGAACGACAAAATAACCGTACACATTTTATGGTCAAGGCCTAGACAGGGACTAGCGGGTAAGATTGCTGCTAGGAACAGCAATCCTGCCATATCTTCCGAGATCAGAATTAAGTCTATCCGAGACCTCGACTGACCCTTAGTACCAGTCTTCCGTAGGCACGAGTAGAACCGAGTGTCCAGGTTCAGCCTCCGGTAGGAGTCGAAAACCTTTAGCGACAGACATAGCTCGTGAATAATCCGCTCGTCGTCTTCCACATATGCCGGGGCGGGGGACGGCGTCCGCCATCTGTCCATCCGATGATCCGGGGCTGCATTGCAGTCCCCTGCTATAATGGTCGGGACCCCATCTGGAATTTGCATCTTGAGATTCTAAAAAAAGGTTCTCCTCTCACTTACAGTGTTGGGGGCGTAGACACACAATATGCATAAAATTTCAATTTCCAGCATGACCAGGATGGACACCCATCGACCCCCCTCCTGATCCACACCTAGTGCACCGGGTCCGCCCTGGACTCGGGGGGAATCCAGATGGCTACCCCTGCATTGCCCGGTTTCGGGGCATGAGCCCTGAAAGACTTGTATGGCTAGATCATTTTGTGGGTACGGTTATGTTCCGGGGTGTCCATCAGGTGTGTTTCCTGCACACACACTATGTCTGGCCAGTTCCTACCTCCCACCCCTCTCATTAAGTCTCAAATTGCATTTTGTTTTTCTGATTTGCATGAGGCCAGGCCATTTACATTTAGGGACTTGAGGTCCAGGTCTGCTGCTCGTCTACATTGGTTCCATATATGGTCCCTCCCATACACCGCCCTGGCCGGGTCCATCTTGCCTGAATTGTTCATATTCTGTTTGGTACTTACGTATCATGTAGTTGTTGCTTAGCAACGAACCCACACCAGCTGATCCCAGTCCCAGTCAACCGTTCCCAGCCTGAGGAGGGCGCATAAACATTTTTGAACATCCTGTTCAGTCCATGTGTCGTTGTGCCCTATTTTGGTTGTCTGCAGATTCAGAAGTTGGGCATGGGTGTGCCACCTTAGGCCTGCCTCCTTGATGGGGTCGTAACGTATGAAAACGTCTCGCTGTGCTATTTTGTTGGGACCCGTTGTAATTGAGGCTATTGCATGTGCTCCCGGTGATAAACTTTCTTTAATATGGCCTTCTAACATTATCTGCAGAAGACCGGCCGCTCCCTCAGATGTGCTATTTTGTGGCGCCGCCCAAATTGATGACCAACCCTGTAGTGTGACCCCCCCCAGCCTGCCATTCTCCATAGGAGCCAGTCCCACTTCCCATTTCTCGTTTTTCTTTCGAACAAGGATGAGCAGTACAGCCTTTTGTGATAAGGGGCCGGAGTCACATCCCAACTCGATCAAGTGCCTAAGTTTTCTTTTCCGTATCAGGTCCAATGGTGTGTTCTCGTTCGGGTCCGGAGGATCTGGATCCAGCAGCGGGGCAGTTTGCTGGGCCTGTTCCGTGTTTGTTGCGGCCGTCAAGTCTATTGTGTCCTGCTCAACTTCAGTTGTTGATGTTGCGTGTGGTGGTTGAAACCGAGCAAAAACTATCGTAGTCAGGCTGTGCCATGCTGCCGTCCACTCCACCCCCAATTGCAGTCCATTCTCCAGTACATTTTTTAGAGAGGCGATCGTGTCTAGCATAGGGAATAATTCCAGATATGTCTTGTCCCAAAAGTCATCAGTGAGGGGGTCATATTTGGCTTTCATATTCCCCATCTGCCAGTCTGCGATGGCGACCAGTTTCTGTTCTACCGGTAGGTGTGGTGGCGGCGCCCCCTCCTCCTCACCTACCGGGTCGCATTCCAGGACCAAGACCTCCAGTGTCGAGCTGAAGTTGGCCGGGGGCGGGTCCACCTCCATTGCTTCTGAATCAAACGCAGCCTGGAAAGGGTCAATATCCATCACTCCTGCTGACATCCCTAATTGTTCCTGCCTCTCGACCCCTGGCAGACCCACCTCCACCTCCATGTTTCCAACCTCCGGCTGACCCTTCGCCTCCACCTGTCCCATCCGCTTATCCGCCTGTGTTACTGTCTTCTCCGCCCGTGTGCTGTCCCCTACTCCGCTCTGTTGTATCTATTGTGAGGGGAGGTCCCCGGGAGGTTCCTTGGTTCCATCTGCACCCTCTTCTGGAAGGTACAATTTGGCAGCGGGGCCCAGGGTACCGCCAGGGCTATCATTTCCTTTTTGCCCAGGACCAGGTTCCGCCTGTTGTTTTTGAACCCAAATGCCTTTTCCTCCTTTCCTGGCCGCCGTTTTCCAACCCGAGGTTCCCGAGTCACCCTGCGGGGGGGGTGTCTGTGTCCCATGCTCTTCTTGTGTCTCATGCTCTCCCTGCGGGGGGCGTACCTGTTGCTCATGCACTCTCTCCTCCATCGGGGCAGGGGGGATCCATGTGTTTGGGGGGCGTAACCCCCAGTCTGGTTCCCCAAATCTTTCCCATTTCCTTCCGATTGAGGTGCCATCCTTTTGGCAGTCCTCAATATAAACCCATCCTTCATGTCCTGGGTCCACTGTCCTCCAGTGGGTCACCTTAATTGGGTCCCTCAGCAGTCTCCCTGTTGTCCGGGTACTTTTTTGCGGATGGAGTGGACAGACATACTCAATACTCAAGTGGCCGTATGCCCTACATTTGTGACACCACGGCCTTAGTTTGTGTGCCAAGTGGATCATGTACTCCTTTCCCCCAACTTGATATGGAATCACGTCGTCGAGGGAAAAGGGGTGACCCTGAGGAAACTCAAGCGCCAACATTAAGTAATCATCCCTCTTGGCCACGTAGGAGGGGAGGGGATCTATGAATGCCATAATGTTATACATCAGTCCGAAATCGTATTTTTATTATTTTGTATTTAATTTTGTGTATGGTATATTATATATGATTATTTCTTTGAATCAATTGATAATGCAAATTCATTAAGATAAAAATCAAGTTTTGGCCTGGATTTCAACTGGGATGTGGCGAAACTCCACCCGGTACAAATCTTGCATGAGCTGTGCCCTCCTCTCCTCTGACCCCAATCGGCGATGTGGCGCCCACGGGTGAATCCGGACCTCCGATCGCTCACAGCGGAGATGCTTCCACCCATCAATTGTTTGTTTCTTTGATTCATGCAGGCTCAGGACTGTGAACAGGGAGTTGGAGACTGGTTGGATGAGAAAATGGTCCCGAGCCAGGTCAACGCTGTTTTTCAGTATTTCCAACCGATGGGCAATCCACTTAACTTTCTCATTAACCGATTTGTAGGCTGCGTCATCATGAAACACCTAGTTGCTGGCATGTTTTATGTAGACCTCATCCCGGCAGGCCATGCCACTTTTAGGATATGCCTTCACCATGACCTGCTTGCCCCCGTGCGTCACCAATCGAGTTTCTGAGGGAAAAAATAATTTTCTCATGAAGAAGGGTCATGCTTGTGGCACACCGTCCAGGGGGATCTCGAGATTCCCAGTCCACGGACTGCCCTGGCCCCGATGGATGGTCATGGCTTAGCCATGGTGCGAATTTTTGAGTTTATCCGCCCAGGTGAGTTGCGGCTGGCTTATGCATGATCCCTGGGTTGAGGAGGGGTCCTGGGTTGGGGAGGGGTCCTTCCCCTTATGTTGCATTTTCCCCCGTAACTCTGCTTCTTTCTCCTCCTCTGTCAGGACTCCTGCGTCCATCATTTGCTTCCTTTCTTTACTCAAACCTGACTCCACCTGTGAGGGGGGCTGTGGGGCAAAGTTCTTTGGGGCGTTTTGCTGATGGGACCATCATTTGTGTCGGAGGTGCTCATCTGCTAGTTGCCTCATCGCACCACTATAGAATAACATCGAGTCCAATCTCTTATGCGCTCGCTGCAATCTATTGGGCCGCATGATGATGGAGTAGGTGCTTTAATACTCAATTCACCTGTACCAGAACCCCTGTGTCCCACGACGTTTTGTTTTTTAATTATTTTTAATTGTTTTTTATTTTGTCGTTTTTTTCGTTTCTTGCTTCTTGATCTTCAATAGTTATTATGCTGTGGAGGCTGGTTGGGATATGCTAGAGGCTGCATCTGCATCTGTCGCCGTGTTCTTCTCTCCCCCACTCGTCACTTCAAGTTAGACTCTTGTTTCCGACTTTTCCTTACCTCCTGCTCCTCACCATGTCCTTCCTCTTTCCTAATTCGGTGTTGTCCACTATTGGTTTCTCTCTTCTTCCTCGCAGTGCAATCCTCTTCTTCGCACCTTCTATCCCTACCTTCCCGTCTCTGTCGTCTCTGGCCCTTTTTTACTCCGCTCCGCTCATTACTAAAACAGAAAACACTTCGTCCACCATAGCCATACTGCTGGTCTCTGTACGATCCCACACACCCTTACCCCCCTCCACTCGTATCTAAGCAAAAGGTAGCGTAAGAGGGGAAATCCACTCACCTTATCGTGGAGCACTTACATCTCGGTCGATCCCGCTTCTCGAACCCTGCTTTTCTCCCCCTCCCCCTTCGTTCTGCTCGTTGCTTCTCACACTCTTCCCCGATTTTTACTGTAGAAACCACACCTCCCCGCTCTCTCCGTTGCTCCCCCCCGTCGTTCTATTCGTTGCTTCTCACACTCTTTCCACGGTTCCTGCAGCAAAAAACACACCTCCCCCCTTTCTCCGTTACTCCTTCACACTCTTTTCAAGTGTCTGCTGCGAAGAACGAAAATCCTCCTAGTAGAAGCCCACAAATTGACAGCCTTGCCTCCCGGTCTTCCCTTCGATCTGCCACCACCTCGCACTGATCCTACCTTGTTGTGGCCTCTTCACGCTGTGTCTCATCTCGGTTGTTGCCGTGCCCTACCTAGTCCCGCCTCGTTGTCTTTACTCTTGTCTCCGCTATCCTTGTCGCCAGGTTCATCTCCACGCCAAGTCCGAACGCGAATCGTCCCTGCCCGTGTGCACAGCTTACTCCGTTCCGGAATCCGCACACGATTGATTCGCCTTTTCTGGTCCCTGCTGCCTTGCGCCAAGTAGGTCAGCATTGCGCCCCGTCGGCCGCGGCAATCCTCAGTCGGCCGTCGTTGACCAGCTATGGCGGCTGCTCACTTCTCGTCGGCTCTAGCGCGATTTCACCTGGTTGGGTCGTTGCCCCTCAGTTGCGCCCTGCGGCAGTCCGTGCCGGTTCTATCCTAGTTATTTCCATAGCCTCACATGTATGTCTGCCCTAGTCTCACTTATGCAATTCACTCTTTGTTCACTTGGTGGTGTGCTGGTTCTATCCTAGTTGCTTCCATAGTCTCACATGTATGTGTGCTCTAGTCACATTTGAGTAGTTCATTATTTCTTCACTTGGTGATGTGCCGGTTCAGTTCTTGTTGCTTCCATGGCTCTACGTGCATGTATAGTCTAGTCACACTTGTGCAGTTCACTCTTTCTTCACTTGGTGATGTGCTGGTTATATCCTAGTTGCTTCGATAACCTCACATGTATGTATACTCTAGTCACACTTGTGCAGTTCACTCTTTCTTCACTTGGTGATGTGCCGGTTCAGTTCTTGTTGCTTCCATGGCTCTATGTGCATGTATAGTCTAACCACACTTGTGCATTTCAACCTTTCTTCACTTAGTGATATGCCGGTTCAGTTCTTGTTGGTACCGTGGCTCTATGTGCATGCACAGTTTAGTCACACTTGTGCAGTTAAACTTTTCTTCACTTGGTGATGTGCCAGTGCAGTCCTAGTTGCCTCCATAGCTTCACATGAATGTTTGCTATAGTCTTTCTTGTGAATTTCACTCTTTCTTCACTTGGTGATGTGCCTGTTCAGTCCTAGTCGCTTCCATAGCCTCACATGTATGTTTGCTCTAAGTCACACTTGTGCAGTTCAATCTTTTTTCACTGAGTGATGTGCCGGTTCAGTTCTCGTTGCCTCCATAGCTTCAGAGGCATGTATTGCTCAAGTCACACATGTGGTTTTTCTCGGCAGGATCCCGGCCTATCCATTGGATGCTCTCCCTTGCTGCCTAAGCATGAAGGGTGTTGCCTTTGCAACAGTCTGCCCCCCCGTGCTCTAATCGAACAACGTAAGAAGAAGGTAGGTAGGAGGCTGGTGCTGCTGCTACTACTACTGCTAATACTACTGTTGTTGGGGACTGCTGCTGTTGCTGTTGATGCCTGGCCAGGCCAGGCCAGGCTGCTGCTGAGAAACGTTAGCTGGTCCCTTGGAGCAAAAACCGGTCCAAAAAATGTTGAGGCACGGTGCGCACTAGGGGGCGTCCGAGGCCAACACCGCCTAAATAGGGGTATGGGGGCTGTGACTTTACAAACCCTATATCCTAGGCATAGATAGATGGCATGCAAAATCTGCAGGTCATCTGAGTCCATTTTCCTGCAAAAACGGAAAATTGCAAGGAATATGATTGTGGACGATATACAGAGAACCAAGTTGCGAAATCACACAAATGTCCAAGTAGTCGTATCCAAGCAGAGAGTACAAAATGCACCGAGAAACCATCCATATAGAGCAATACAATGAAGTAATGAGCCAATGTTCAAGCCCGAGACCACACCAACACAGTATCCAAAGTCGCTCCTCTCTGTCTGGCGCCGGGCGCCCAGCCTACTCTGGCCGAGTATCCTACCTACAGCTCGTTCACGCAACAGGCTCACTTCGACTCTCGAAGACCAATGTACATGACTGTCAACTTCATAGCCGACCTCTCTTCATGGACTAGGTACGTATCGCGTCACCCTCAATCAGACCTTGATTATCCCACACTCGCCTTCTTCCCTGAAGACCACCAAATCACCAGTTGCACCCCCTGGCGCTCAGCAGCCCGGCTATGGCTGTCTGCACCCCGCTGCCCTGCGGCGGCCCTCCTCACCACTACTCGCCCCATCAGCGCCTTTGGCAGCAATGCAGCGTCAAGCGAGAGCAACAACACTTCCGCATTGCTACCACTGACCAGAATATCTGGTGTGAGCTGCCTCACTTCTTTTATGGAAGTGGCAGCCTCTTCGATGCTGCGTGTGGCCTGGCTGGAAGCTTCCAGTAGCTTCCGGTTGGGCTTCAGACCCTGCGCCCAGGCCCAAGACTACAGTTGAGGGCCAGGGCCCTTTTCAGTTGGGCACGACCTGAGTCTCCGGACTTGGGCTATTTGTTGCATCTGTGCAGGGCTCCTAGGCAGGTGCGTCGACAGTACTGGTTTTGCAAAGGCCGATAGCCTGCTTGCCAATGTATCGGCCCTGCTTTATGCGTATGTGCCTAGGCTCAATTGTCAAGGCCTGGGCCAACTGTATGATGCAGCTTTGTGAGGCTCTCACGTCTACCCAACCAACTGGTGTGCTGTGAGAGCCTGAATACCCACGTATGGAAATGTCGGATTTTGCCTCTGACGAATATTCAGGCCCGCCTTCACTTAGGGCGGGAACTTGGCTTGCTGGGGGCCTTAGCCCATATCATGTGATGTCTGATAGGGCCCCTTGAGGGCTTGTTCCTCGCATTCCATCCCCCTTAGCTTCGAAAGTCCGCTGAGATGCTTTATGCTGGTGCCTTCCCCTTCAGTTTCTTCTCATAATCTGCCACGATCTGAGGAGTTGTCTTGACGAGTTCCTCCCTTGAAATCCATCGATCTTCCTTAGGATCAGTATGATGCCTGAAATGTACTTTGTATTCCCTTGAAGGTTTAGGATGTCTTCCCCTGCCAGATGGCTTGGGAACAGGCGTATCTCTGTGATCTAGGATGTCGTCGACGTCCACGTGGCCATCTATGGTTGGGGGCAGCATAGATCTCCGTGATGGGAATTGTGTTGTCTCATCGAAAGGTTCAAGCTTGGAGGCGTGAAAAACAGGGTAAGTGCGTAGGTGACCAGGGATACGAATGACGTACGAGGGACCATCCAAATCATTCCCCACAATGTCTAAGACTTCCCACTGTCCCAGGGACCGAAATACTGAGGCATTAGTTTCCTAGAGATGCCAAACTCCTGTCCCAACTCGCTAGCCTTGACCAAGACATGTTCCCCTACCTGAAATGTGGACTATCGGCGCCGTTTGTTCTCAGAAGCAATCATAGCTTTCTGAGATTTCTTGATGTGCTTGACAGTTTGCTGCAACAATTTCTCATACCGGACACCAAATTCAGTGGTTCCAGGAGTTGCAGCAGTTCGGTTTTCAGGCAGGAGGAAGTCTAGAGAAGATCTAGGCTTCCATCCCAGATGCAACTGATTAGGACTGACGTCGGTGGTGCTGTGTACAACATTTTTGTACAGGCTGGCAATGAGAGGTAATTTCTCATTCCAATCATCCTGACTGGGCTTGATGTAATGCCTTAGCGCATGTTGCACCACACGGTTCATTTGTTCAGCCTGCCCATTTGCTTCGGGATGATTCCCAGAAGTCATCTGAAGTTGGCTGCCCATCTGTTCAACGGCCTTCTTCCACATCTCACTTGTGAAATGCACATCTCTGTCACTAACGATTGTCTTTGGCAGTCCAAAGTCACGCACCAGTTGTCCATGAACAACTTAATGATGTGCTCAGTCGTGGCAGTCTCCGACATGGCAATTAGTCTAGCATACTTCGTGAACCTATCCACTATGACGAAGATGTGCCTCTTGCCATTCTTGCTGGTCACGAGAGTATCCATGAAGTCCATGGAGATACTCTACCCTGGGCCAGCACGAATGGGTAGAGGCTTGAGTAACCCAATCGGAGCTTGAGCCCGTGGCTTGTCCTGCTGACAGACCTAACATATCTGTACCTACTTCTTTGCATTGTCCAACATGTTAGGCCACCAAAATCGTTGTACTAAGTTAGCACTAGTCTTCTTGTAGCCGAAATGTCCCATTGCGTAGAGACATTCTCCTAAAAATAAACTACGCAAAATTTTCCTAGATGGAACAAGTAACCTCTTAAACCCTGCCTTTTCAAGATAGAGTAACCCATCCATCATCACAAACTCGTCACTGGTGGCCTTGTCTTTGGCCTGCAATTTGTTGATGATGTCCATCGTGATGGGATCTTCCTTGTAGGCTTCCCCCAAAGATCGAGTCACGTCTTCAGATAAGCCAAACTCGGAAATTAGCGCACCTAGGTAATATGTCCTTCTAGACAACACGTCCGCAACCTTGTTGTATTCTCCCTTCACATAGTCTAGTTTGAAGTCATATTGATCTATGACTTCAATCCAACGTTTGAGTGCATCGGAGATAACTGGTTGGGTCTTGATCCCCTTGAGGGTTTGATGGTCAGTTCTCAAATAGAAGAACCTTCCTAACAGATAGTGCCTCCAATGGACAAGTGCCTTGTAGAGAGCATAAAGTTCCCTCTTGTAAGTGGACTTTGCCAACTTATCCCATGGTGTATCGAGTCGAGTTAGATTAGTCAAGGGAGATGGGATCGTACTATAATTCTTTACGAAGTTGCGGTAATAACCACACATGCCCAAGAATGATCTGACCTCAGTCATAGACTGGGGTCGTGGCCAGGCACGTATGTTGGCTACCTTTGCATCTTCGGGCCTAATCCCATCCGCAGATACTTCATGACCCAAGTACAAGATACGAGTGCGACCGAACTCGCATTTCCCTTCGTTTATCTTATACTTGTGCTGCGGAAGAAGTGAGAGGACTTTGTCTACATGTTGAGCATGCTCCTCGACAGTCTTACTAAAGATTAGTATATCGTCGAGGTACACGACGACGAACTTATCTAAGTAGTCATGGAAGATCTTATTCATGGCGTGCTGGAATGTACCCGGCGCATCGCAAAGGTCAAAGGGCATCACCACAAACTCGTACAGACCGTACCTGGTCTGGAATGCGGTTTTGTGCCGGTCCTCTGGTCTTATTGCAATCTGATGGTAACCGGATTTTAAATCTATCTTGGTATAGTACTTACACCCCTGCACCCTATCCAATAGGTCGTCGATGCGTGGTAGAGGCTCTGCGTTCTTAACGGTGATGGTATTGAAGCCTCTATAATCAATACACATCCTTAGTGTTTCCCCTTTCTTTGGAACAAATAGGACTCTTGAGCCAAAGGGGGAAGTGTTAGGCCGAATCCACCCTTTTTTGTGAGCTCTTTCAGTTGTCGACAAAGCTCGTCCAACTCGGCCGGAGCCATCCTATAGACTCTCCCTTTAGGCGTCTTGCTATCTGGGATGATCTCTATGGCATGGACAACCTCCCTGTCTACGACTCCTGAGGGCTCCGCGAACAGATCAGGGTACTTAGCGACAATGGTCTCTATCTCTGGGGGTGTTTTAACGACCTCCTCTTTTGCAGATACATATACTAAGTACATTCCTTCCTCTTGGTTCTGTTTATAATAGTTATAGAAGACAGATGCGCATAAGCACCCAGTCTATTAACCTACTGGCTCTATACTTAGCCAATCTAACGGTCCTCCCATTAGTCAAACTGGGGTTCGGCAACCTCGAGGCAGTACATGCCCAACAGCATGTCAAAGGGCAGATCGTCGCTCACGAGGAATGATATCTTATGATTTAACTCTCCTCCTGGGTAGGAGAAAGTGCAGACTACATCTTTAACGTAGTCCTCCAGCATCATGCGCTCTTTGTTGGCCAAAGTAGATGTTACCGGTCTACTAAGGCGTTGCACCTGGTCCTTTAGGCGCAGTCTCTCAACGCAGTCGCTACTTATGAAGTTTCGCGTGGAGCCAACGTCTACAAAGGCGCCACACTTGCGACTACCCACACCTACTTCCACAACGAAATGCTCCCCTCTAGGACCTATACTTAGTGTTACCCAGGACTCATGAGGGTCCTTTACCGACCACTCACCTTGAAGGTCCTCTAAGGCTTCAGGCATATCCACCGTATAGAGTATAGTTGGATCCAGATAAGTCTGCGGGGTGACTAAGGAGTCAATAGCTTCGGCCAAATCTTGACGTGGAGGGTACATCACCCGCTTCAACGAGAGTAGAAGCAGCTACAACTTCTACCTGCCCTAAGTGTTTCCCGGGCTGGAGCTCATAGAGGCCCCAGACTGAGAAGAACGATACCCACCCTTAGGAGGGATCTTTTGCGAGAGCTTGGGGTTCTTGCACTGAAACTCTGTATGGCCGTACTCGCCGCAGTTTATGCAAGCACCGCGTGACCAACGGTCCCGCCACACTTTTTGATCCAAGCGCTCTAACCAAAGCAACTATTTGTTTGGGTTAGCGGTCTGCCCCTGACTCCTTTGCTGACCGCCCTTCCCGCGGCCACTTGCCTTAGTCTTAACTGCTGCGGCGAGCTTGCTACCCTCAACATTCTCCTCGCCGTCTAACTTTGAACCCTCCACAAGTTTAGAAACATCATCAATCTCAGTTTGATTCCCTTCGGAATCAACCATCATCAATCGACTGCCCTTTTTCTTACATTCCTGTGGAGTCTTCTTCTTTCTCCCCTCCGTAGAAGGGGTCTGAACACTACCCAGCGTAGCCTCTAAATCTAGGGCCTTCTTGCTGAATGTCTCAAAGGTGTGATACTCACTCCGAGCCTCACTGGCTAGTAAGTTCTTGATGTCTGTGGGAAGACATCTTAAGAACGTGGTCAGTAAGACATGTGGCTTGTACTCCACTCCTGGGACGACAATCAGGCACTCTACGGTAGTGGTAAGCTCTCACACTGACTTGTACTTTCTAGCATCAAGCTTTAAAAGCCCATCAGTGGCAATCTGTGTCTGCTGACGGTTGTGCCATCGAGCCTCCACTAAGTCCATAAAGCTCTCTAGGGTGTGGGTTTGTGCCCAATCACCCATGTTCCTGCCGAACCCCTTTGAAGCTACCAATCCACTCAGCCAGTGAGTTGTTGAACCCTCTAAGTAGGATGCATCAATTATCACAACCTCTTCTACCAATGTCCTCTTTGCCCTTACCCACCCTGGAACCGTTCTCAACCACGTGTCGAGACCCTTATCCTTCTTGTCTCCTCAGAAGGTTGGAGGTGGGTTCACGGGGGTCTTGGGGTACCAAGGTAATTGTTGTCCCGCTGGCGGGACAGGTGGCAACTGTGATGTAGCTCCAGTCGCTAGACCAGAATATGAAGAAGCAACAGTCTGAAATAGCGCTGCTGCTGATGTACCGCTTGGTTGTTGTCTAGACTGAGCAGCATGGAGGCTGTCATCGTTGAGAGTGGCAGCGATAGCAAAGCTGCTGGCCGGATCCTTGGTTTTTGTAGGGCCTGCAGAATCTGGTCCTGGGTGTCCTGCATGGCGTCCATTTTGCTATCCATGTACGCATGTAGGGGCGGGACGCTTGCCTTAAGAATCTTCCCTGTAGAGTCAAGGGTTGCGTCATCTAAACCAGTGTTGTCACGGGGGGATCCTCGGGTCCCAAGTCGGGGTGGGGGTTTCACCCCCGCACCCCCGCCGCGGGATCCACAACCCCCGGCCCC
>BFEA01000626.1:178754-188950 GCA_003427395.1 Chara braunii | reverse complement strand
CCATCCGGAGCCGGGGTCAGGGGTGCCCACCCTCGGACCCCCGCACCCCCGCCGGGGCCCCGGGGCCGGGGCTGGACAAGCCTGATCTAAACCCTCTAGTGCAACTAAGTCTGGCTCCGTGCTCTCTAGTCTAGCTCTTCTCTCTCTAATTTCTTTTTCTTTCTTAGTAGCCTATTTGAGTTCCTCTTCTAACCTCAGGCGGATCCTCTCCACCTGTCGGAGCTCCATCTGCTCCCTTATTAGATGAGGCGGTAGGTTGGACAGCACACCCGCCATCTGAGTAGCGTCGACACCTGACGTATTGGAGACTGACTGCGAACCAGTCGAGTTGGACGACATGCCCAGACCAGAGGTTGTTGCAGACGTTGCTGAAGCGGTAGCCATTGCTACCATGCTGGCTGCTGCCAGCGCCCTTGCTTCGGCCGCTGCTGCTTCCCTTGCAGCCTCAAGACCACGGGCCCTAGCTTCGGCCCTTAGTCTTCTCTCTTCTCCCGGTTGTAAGGCCTGGAACACTCTAGGGATTCTAAGCAATGATAGCCTACTTAACCTCCTAGCGTCAGCTGTACCTTCATCCCCGGTTGATCCACTCATCGGCTAGACAGATGTTGTCAGCACTAGAGTCCTCTCTGGGACCTACTGCAGCATATGTCTGACTAGTGCTAAATAAACAAATAAATGAACACCCAGCGAGTCACCTCCGAATACTTTTCAAGCGGTATCAACAACAACTATACAGACTATACACTTAGTCTATATCTATCCTGATTACTTCTGTGCAAAAGCTTTGAGAAAAACTGACTATGGTAGATTACAGTCCTACTCTAGGCTGTCTGTTAGGTGTCAACAGTCTGTCAACCAACTAATCAAAATAAAAATAGACTAGGTGAGCAGATGTCTACACAATGGGTAAAATAGTGATGTTCGATTGAGTTCTCAATTGGAATCCCCTTCCCCTGTATCCAACGTACCTGTGCGCATCATTAAGTTACGGTGTCTAAGGTGTGCAACCACGGCCCACCCTGTGCCCAAGAAGTATGCTTATGACCAGCCTGCCCTTTGTTTACCCTCGCGTGCAACGAGCCTTACGTCTGACTGATCTGGCTGATCAAGAGGCAATTTAAGGACAGCCCCCGAGAGTCCTCAGGAATTCTTTAACGTCGCAATCAGGATGATGATCTCAGCCAGTGAACAGTTTATACCCCAACCAGAAGTGTTTATAGACGGTCTGGGAGCGTCTCCGTAGGACTGGTCAGTCCGCACACCCCTTCTATTAGTGCAACAAAGAGCCTCAATGGACAAAGCAGCATGGCCTGCGTGTACTACTCCCATGGGTTGGCATGGTGACCGTGACCCGTGCTTCGACCACGGCCCTTCAAAGGCACCGCCCTCTCCTGTGAAATTCGACACTGGGAAGAATGTCATCTCTCAAGATAGAGCGCATACGACTCCTTTCAAAAGAGAGGACACTCAAATTGGACTCACTTCCTCACGATAAGAAGAGATTGAGAGGGTAGATAAGGAATGGGAACAACGTACCTGGAGATAGCTGCCCCCAACCACAAATTTCTCACCAATTGGGCCGACGTGCATTTCGATGACCGGTCATTAGCCTCGGTACCACCCACAAGGCAATGCAGTGCCACCGTAGCCAAAATGCCAAGTAGCCAAAATGCCACACACATCCGCGGTTGCCACAACTCCCACGCTGCCGCCACAACCTTCCAGCAGCTGGCCTCTCCACCTAGGCCTCGCTACAACAAACCAGTGTCGAAGCATCCTTACTGCACATGAAGCATCGTCAGCGCACCAAGTAACGATGTCGTCGGTGCCAGGTAAGCGGCAACCACGAACCAACTCCGATACCAAATTGCAAGGAATATGAGTGTGAACAATGTACAGAAAACCAAGTTGCAAAATCACACAGATGTCCAAGTAATCGAATCCAAGCAGAGAGTACAAAATGCATCGAGAAACCATCCATATAGAGCAATACAATGAAGTAATGAGCCAATGTTCAAGCTCGTAGGCCTCACCAACACCGTATCCAAAGTCGCTCCTCTCTATCTTGCGCCCAACACCCAGCCTACTCTGCCCGACTATCCTACCTGCAGCTGGTTCATGCAACAGACTCACTTCGAGTCTCGAAGACCAATGTACATGACTGTCAACTTCATAGCCGACCTCTCTTCATTGACCAGGTACGTATCTCGTCACCCTCAATCAGACCTTGATTATCCCACACTTGCCTCCTTCCCTGAAGACCACCAAATCGCCCGCTGCACCCGCTGGCGCTCAGCGCCCGGCTATGGTTGTCTGCGCCCCGCTGCCCTCCAGCGCCCCTCCTCACCACTACGCACCCCGTCAGCGCCTTTGGCAGCAACGCAGCATCAAGCGAGAGCGCAGCAGCACTTCCGCATTGCCAGCACTGGCCAAAATACCTGGCCTGGGCTGCCTCACTTCTTTTATGGAAGTGGCAGCCTCATGGATGCTGCATGTGACCTGGCTGGAAGCTTCCAGTAGCTTTCGGTTGGGACTCAGACCCTGTAGTCTCGGGCAGGGCCCTTTTCAGTTGGGCACGACCTGAGTCTCCGGACTTGGGCTATTTGTTGCATCTGTGCAGGGCTCTTAGGCAGGTGCGTCGACAGTACTGGTTTTGCAAAGGCCGATAGCCTGTTTGCCAATGTACCGGCCCTGCTTTGTGCGTATGTGCCTAGGCGCAATTGTCAACGCCTGGGCCAACTGTATGATGCAACTTTGTGAGGCTCACGCGTCTACCGAACCAACTGGCGGGCTGCGAGAGCCTGAATACCCACATATGGAAATGTCGAATTTTGTCGCTGACGAATATTGAGGCCCGCCTTCACTTCGGGCGGGCACTCGGCTTGCTGGGGGCCTTAGCCCAGATCATGTGATGTCTGATCATGTGATGTCTGATAGGGCCCCTTGAGGGCTTGTTCCTCGCAAAATGGACGTTCCCGAAATGTTCACTTAGAACCCGGACAATGCCCAAAAAAGGCAAGTAGGGGCAAATGGCGACGGAATGAAACCAAACTTTATAGAGGTCTTCCATAGAGTATAGACAAAGGGCCCACCGAGTTACGTTGGCATCTGACACCGTTTGGGCTACCAAACACAGGACTGAATTTCTCGGCTCTCCCTCCTTTAAGAAAACTAACAAAACTCTGCAGAAATCTTCCTTTTTCTGTAAAATCTGTGTTTTTTCTGCAAAACTGTTGGTTCTGCAAAATCTGTGTTTTCTGCAATCTATATTTCTGCAAATTTGTGACAATTGTAAGCCTGTGTATATGTGCAAACTGCGGGAGCGAGTATTCCAGGGCGTCTGGGCCCCGGGAAAAACACTAGGTGGACGGGCCCGCACTTAGAAGTAGGGAGAAGCGCCGGACCACCCCACACCTCACTTTATCCTCCCTCCTCCGTCTCCTTCGCCCATCCACCATAGCCCTCCATCTCGCTTCACCGTCCTCCGCCATCCCGTTCACCCATCCGCCATAGCCGCCCACCTCACTCCACCTTTCTCCTCCATCACCTTCACCTCTCCACCATAGCCATCCACCTCTCTTCATCTTCCTTCTCCATCACCGTCATCCATCTGCCGTAGCCACCACCTCAGTTCATCTTCCTCCTCCATCTCGTTCACCCATCCGCCATAGCCACCGCCTCGCTCCACCTTCCTCCTCCATCGCTTTCACCCATCCACCATAGCCACCACCACACTTCACCTTCCTCTTCCATCCCCTTCACTCATCCGCCACAGCCACCGCCTCGTTCCACCTTCCTCATTCATCGCCTTCACCCATCCACCATAGCCACCACCACACCTCGCCTTCCTCCTCCATCCTCTTCATCCATCCACCATAGCCACCACCCCACTCCATCCTGCTCCTCCTCCGTCTCGTTCACCCATCCGCCATAGACGACCACTTCGACCCGCACCTTCTCAAAAAAACAAAAGGAGGGGTGGTGATGCATAGGTGGGCCTCAAGTAGGACGGTAGGGCAAGTAGGGGATGAAGCTTGATTAGGCATAGGGGGTCTCTCTCTCCCTCTCTCCCTCTCTGTCTCTCTGTCTCTCTCTCTCTCGCTCTCTCCCTCCCTCTCTCTCTCTCTCTCTCTCTCTCTCTCTCTCTCTCTCTCTCTCTCTCTCTCTCTCTCTCTCTCATCTCTTCCTTTGGTTCTCTTTACCTCTCCCACAACCTAAGTCTAAATCTTTCTCTTTCCCTCTTGGCATGCTACTAACCGCTCCCACTCACTTGCTACATTGCCAGAGGACAAATGGTGAAAGAAAGTTGACCTTTCTTGCTTGAGAAAGAGGGCAAGGGGCGGATTGCTGGTCCCTTGTGCCATCGAGAAGGAAGAAAAGGGAACACTTGAGAGCAGTGAGCGTAAAACGCTGTGAGATCAGAAGAGGACTGGTCCAAAGAGGACCGAAGAAAGAGATTGTTGATTGAAAGAAAGGTCAGTTAACTTAACCAAAAACCGGACTGCATGACTATGAAAAGAGGATGGATTGACTGAGTAAAGTAAAAGGAATGGGAAGGAACCCAAATACGAGAAGAAAGCTTAGGCATGTGGGAAGGGCTATGTGTTGACCCCAAGTGAGGGGTTGTATCGGCCTTTGCTTTGTGTTGGCTGTGCAGGTGAGTAGCATTGGGGTGAATTGAGCGGGATTGGGCCAGGGATGTGTCGGCAAGGGAAAAGAGAATAGATGGGCAAAGGGCCATACGACCTTAGTGTAAACTCTACCCACGAATGGGGTCATTATGTATGAGGTCTTGAGTGGGAAAGGAAAGGGAGAAATGAGGTTATGGATGGTTGAATTGAGGTCTTGACATTTGAATGCTGAAAGGAACCCCCAAAAGACTAAGGAGGGGCGAACGTGGAAGCCATGAATGGAATGCGCGAATGACAATGCGCTTAAGGGCTAAGGGGAAAGCCGGAGTGGTGCCGCCCCGATGAAGGCGTAGGAGTGTTGTGTTAGGAAATGGATGCGCAACCTAAGGATGACGCTTAGCCTGCGCATATAATGAAGAAAAGGGCTCAAAGAACTCCCTGGACTGCTTGAGTATTGGAAGGCGCAATTGCCTGCAAACACAACGAAGTTTTAAGAAAACATCGCTTGCGAAGGACCTGCAAGACTACCACCCTGCGTATAGCGGGCCTCTGGTTGGCCTGTGAGACCAGCCCCTTGGCCTCTTCTCACAGACCTGTGTTGTATTCGGGGTAGTCCAGTCCAGGCCGGTACCTCTATCGGTACCAGTCCAATCCAGTCAGTCCGCTGGGGTATTCCCCAACTGTTGTTTGTTTTTGAGAACATTCTACATTGGCACATTTTGGAGTACGTGCGTTGGAGTCTAGCGTGGGAGCTGCGCTGTGCCATCTCACTCCCCCTTCATCCTTCGTTTCCATCTCTATCCCAGGCGGAGCACCACACCTGGTGGGTCCGCCACACTGGTATTGGAGCGGGAACATTCCCCACTCCCACCCACCACACTACATAGTAGGGAAAACTGCCAAAACCCGACAGTGGGTTTTTTGGCTGTTTTACGGTCCGCCGCAGCAAAAAACAGTGGAAAATCGTGGCGAAACGTGCAACAGCGAGGGAGTGACACGTGGCGAAAAAGGGAGCTGCCGTCACGACGTGTGCACGCAAGCACCAAGGCCAAGGCCGGCGCACACGCACGCAACACATGCCCACACTGCCCGCTGCCCCGCCCCGCCCCGCTCCGCTCCGCTCCTGGATTATTTATTATCAAGATCTGGGATGCTGCTGCTGCCAGGGTTTGAACCTCGGCAGCTGCCACTCATGTGCGTGTGTAGCCAGTGCCTTAACACACTGGCCACAACCACAGTCTGAGCTAAAATTGTGGCTCTCTGGTGTTGAAGAAGTGTCAGGGCAACTATTTAACCCCCCCCCCCCCCCCCCGTCGACAGCAACGGGCAGGCAGCTATTTGCCCCCCCCCCACACCCCGGCGGTGGGGAGACACCGTGGCTGCTGCTGTTTATGCCCGTGGGCATTTGTAGTGCCACATGGCAGTCTGCTGTGGACAGTGAAGACCCCCTGATGAAGGGCTGCTCTACAGTGGTGAGGGTCTGCTCACACAGCACACCCTGGATCTGCAGTGCTGCTGCTAGGGGCTGATCAAGATCTCAACCCCCTCCCTCCTCCAGCTGGCTTGCTGCAGTGAAGGCCAAGACCCTCCTGCTCTTGGTATACCTTGTGCCCTTGGAGACACCAAGGGCTAGGTATCATCCCTCTCTCTTCCCTCTCCCTACTGACCCACTTTCTCTACCTTTTCTCTCTCCTCTTACTCACCCCCTCTACTTATTCCTCTTCTGCCTCACTCATTTCCTTCTAATCACTCTCACTACTCATACCCCTCTCCCCACCCCACTTTTTCTCCCACCACCCACTATTTTACTGTATTTTGTTCATTTCTTTTCTTTTCTTTCTCTTTTTTTCCCTTCGCTTCTTGATCCCTCTCCACCTTTCCCATCCCTTTCTTTCCCATTCTCTCACCCTCCTCTTTCCCAACTATAACCCCATCACTTCCCCCATCAACCCCTTCACTCTTTTTCTCTCTCTCACCTATTTGTCTCTTTTCTCCTTCACTTTTTAATCCCCCCCCCCCCCAAACTTCGAAATTTTCTGTTTTTCTTCTTTTTATCTTTCTTTTGATTTATATTTCCTCCTTTTTTCAAAAATTCGAATTATCTCATTCCCCACCTTCTTTTCTCATTTTCTGATTTTTTATTTTTTTTTTATTATTATGAAAATTCAAATTTCTTTGCGGCACCCTTAAATCTGATTAGGAGTTAGTCATCTTGCTTTCAACACACATTTTGACCCCGTGGGGGTAACGAAGTGTTGCCGAATTTTCCTCAGTTTACGTAACCTTTCTTCTTGACTGCACACTTTGACCCCATGGGGGTAATGAAATGCTGCCGAAATTTTTGAAAAATCCGACACTTCATTTCTCTTCACCTCCTCATTTACTTATTTATTTATTTATTCTTAATTTATCTCTTTATTATTTCTTTATTTATTTTATGAAATTTTTAATTCGCGGCATTTTGAAACTTAGTGTGTTTATCTTGGTCTCTCCTTTCCCTTGGCACTCTCCTGACCCCATGGGGAGTAGGGAAATGCTGCCCAAAATTCCAAAAAAATTAATATTATTTCTCTCTTCACATTTTGTTTTCTTATTTCTTAAGTTATTTTTATTATTTATTTATTTACTTATTTATTTTAATTTTTCTCTCGAAATTTCACTGTTTTTTTATTTTTCCTCCCGCCTCTCTCCCCATGCTTGTTATTTTATTTTCTTGATTAGGTCACCTGTATCCTACCCTAACCACTCAAACCCCGGTTAGGGTTTTCTTAGGATTTTTCTCGGGTTTTGGGTTTTTCAAACCCCCACTACTCCCCCTTCCCATTCAGGCACCTTGGACCCGAACCACCCTTCCCCCTTTGCGGGCGCCCGCACTCGACTCACTAGCGCCACCCGTCGCTTTCTACCGTGGACCCCCCCCTACGCCCTCCGCTCACACAGACCTCCTCTGACCCCCTCCAATCCGACCCGTCACCTCCCCATGGCCGACGGTGTGTCACAAGCCACTGACGCAGCAACGACCTTGGCACCGGGCTCCATAGCCGTACCGGTGGACCAGTGCCATCAGCCCCAAGGGACATATGCACACCTTCATCACCTCCCTCCTTGCGCCGTTACAAGCGCATGTAGTGACTCTTGTCGCTGGACTGCGGCAACTCCAGGACATCGGTCGTCCTTCCTCTCACCACTGTCTCTCTTTTCCGGGCTCCCAGTCCGGGTCCCTCGTCCTCCGACATGGTAGCCACGACGGATCTTCCTCCTCCCCTGCCCCCGACCCACCATCCTGGTGACTATCCACGCTCCTAGCGCGACGGCCACCTTGGGTCAGGCCCTCCCTCACTCTGCGGGCGCACCCGCCCAGATTCCGGATTCCGGTCACTACGGCCACGGAACCACAACCCGCTGTCGTGGTCTCAGCTTTTCCGGGTGCCCCGCTTCTCCCTCCCCTTCGCACAACCGTCGCGCCACCTGGCTCTCCCCGTCTACTCCTGCCACTCCTTGCTCAATTTACATTCGACATCTCGAGGACGAGTTTCCCCAGACCCGGGCCGACCTCGCCCTCTTAGGCCTTCAACCACCCCTACCCTCACAGGTGGTCGCGCCGTCGGGCTCACCCCCTTCTTCCTCTACCCTTCCTTCCATGCCGGCTCACTTCCCTCGCCCTGCACCCCCTCCACCCTCATCCTACCTTCTTCCTATTCCCTCAGTTGCTGCGACCTCTTCCACCGCAGCCCCCTGGCAGCCTGCCGTTGTTGCCCCCCCGCTCCCCCATGTGGCCCGAGCAAACAGTCAGCCGCGCCCCTTTCTCCAGGACCTGCACTAACCTACTTAGCCGTAGCGCAGACCTCTGCTCCTCGATCCGCCAGACCGGTGACGCACCACTCGTCCACTTGACGAGCATTGCCTTGTATAATGGTACAAGGATACGTGTGTCTCGGTCGCTACAATATGCCACCCGCAAACTTCAGCTCATGGGTGCCCCACTCGAGAAGTGGGTGACTCACCTCTCCACGCACCTGCGTGGCGGTCCTTTCGACGCCTGGGAGGATTTCTACACCCACTCCCTTCATGAGGGTCGGATCCCGACCTTCATGGGTTTTCAGGCGTTCCTTGAGGATCGCTTAAAAGCTCGACATGACATGACTGACGCCTTCCAGCATCTTGTCAGCACACACTGGTCCGACTCTGGTGGCGCTGCCGATCTGGACCGCCATATCCAGGTCTTTCAGGACGCCCGCCTTATTTGTGATGTGGCGTTCCTCCCCGAGGTTGCCCTTATCGATCGTTTCTTGGCCAACCTTCCCCTTGAGTACCGCTCCGAGTTATGGCGGTACGAGTTCACATCGGCCCCACAGGCTTACGAGACCGCTAGGTCCCATCAGCGGATGCGGCCCCGTCTTCAATCCACTTCCTCCTCCTAGCCTCAGTGTACTGGTTACGCCCCCTTCTCCTCTCACGACACTTCCCAGCGTCGTTCCCCTTTCTGCGGTCGGCCCCGCCATTCTGCACAGCAGGGCCGCCACTTCTCACGCCGCTTCAACGCACTCGAGTATGGTGAGCTGGACGTTGTTGCCCCGCTGTCGCCTGAGGGTGACCACAACGATGACCTCGACCTTTACGAGGCCGTCCACTACCACCTGGAGAACTCTACTCTCCTTATGGCCGAGTGCCTCCAACTCGCCCTCTCCACCCTCTCCCGGGCACGCAACCGCTCTAGTCACGCTGATGCGTCGCCCCGCGAGGTCCCTCAGCAGGACCTCCCTCAGGGCTTTGTCCCTCCTCGTGGTGTCCTTTCCGTTGAGGAGTGCGCAACCATTTTGGGCCGGCGTGGGTGTTTGTGCTGCTGCCAGGACGGTCATACCTCCTCGTGGCGCCCTTACACTGGCGCCCTCGACCGCCACTACACTGAGCTTTCTCGCCAGCATCGTGCTCAGTCCCCCCCCGGCGCCTCCTAGCCACGGTGCAGTGTACACCTGCGCCCTCCTAAGTAGTCGGCTTCCCGACATCTCTGTCGCGGTTTGCCCCTCTCTCTACTAGAGCTGAGGTACCGCAGGACCCGACGGAGTGTACTCAGCCCTCTGTCGGAATACCGTATGCGCCTCCGCAGACCGCCGTCTCCCCTCCTACCCGTTCGCGACTACCGACGTGTCGAGCCATTCGCTCAGCCCATTACAGCGAGCAGCTTGTGACTCGCGAGGATGTTGTGTCCTCTCTTCAGGACTTGAGCATGCTCCAGGCTCGTCAGGAGTCACTCACCCTACATGTCGCTACACTGAGTCGCCTTCTCACCATCCTCTCTAACCCTGATCACACCCTCCCGATCATTCCAGTACGACTGGGGACCTCCACGAGGTGTACAGTTCGCACACTTCATCTGACAGGACGACGTCACCTTCGTTACGGTGAACGTTACGGATCTCTTGCACTATGATCCACCCTTTCCCGATGCCGAGCTGATCTCTCTAGAGCCAGATCCTCGTTCTATCTTCATGGCTCCCATCTCTACTTCCCTCCCTCTGTCGTAAGTTGAGTCCACCCCATTGTCGCACGCTGACGCCGACGCTG
>BFEA01000626.1:157192-171783 GCA_003427395.1 Chara braunii | reverse complement strand
GCGACCTATCCGAGTTTAGTTTCACCACTGAGCACATCAAGGGTGAAACTAATCGGGTCGCAGATGCCTTATCCCGACGCCCTGACCATGATCAGGAGCAGATCCAGCTCGCAGCCATCTCCGTCACCACCGTCCACCACTCGGTGATCGACGAGTTTCGGACTCAGTACCGTCATTGCCCCGACTATCGCGACATCCATGTGACCCTCCGGAGTGGCAAGACTGTCCTGAACTACTCTCTCGGGACAACGGTCTTGTGTACTGGCACGGTTCACAGGGCACCAGAGAGCCTCGTATTTGCATTCCGTTCGCTGGAGAGCTCCATGTCAAGGCAGTAGCAGAGTTCCATGACCAGGCAACCGCCGGTCATATGGGCTTCCACAAGACATTGGCTCGTGTGAGCCGCCTGTACGTCTGGCTGAAGCGCAAGGACTTTGTGAAGGACTTCGTCGGTGTGTCCCACCTGTCAGGAGGTGAACAGTGCGAACCAGCTGCTGACTTCCGCGGTCATGATGCTTTTCTGGTCGTCGTCGACCGCTTCATGAAGCGCGCATGCTTTGTTCCGTGCCGCTATGCCACCAGTGCACGTGAGGTCGCCGACATCGTGTTTGACCGAGTCGTGCATGACCACGGCTTACCTCTTAGCATCATATGATTTATATCTGATCGTGACCCGTGGTTTACCAGCCATATCTGGCGACGGCTTCTCGAGGTGTACAGCACCCAGCTTCGCTTCTCCTCGTCTCACCATCCCTAGAATGATGGTCAGACCGAGGTCACAAACAGGACTCTCGAAGATATTCTCTGAAAGATTGTTCGTGACGACCAGCAGTGAGATCTCCATCTTGCCCACGCGGAGATAACCTACAACCACGCCGTCTCGCCAGCCACGGGGATGTCGCTTTACTATTGCGACCTCGACTATCACCCTTGTGTTCCCGCGGACTTCCTTCGACCGTCACAGATGCACCCGGACACGAGTTGTCCCACGCTGGATGATTGGGTTGCACACATGACGTCGATCATGAAGACCACGCATGAGCACATAACCCCTTCCCAGACTCGCATGGCAGCACGTGCGAACCGATCGCGGATGAATCACCCATTCAAAGTCGGTGATGATGTAATTATCGACGCCCGCCACTTACAGCTCCAAATGGACACGCTTCGCAAGTTCCGGCGTTACTTCTTTGGCCCATGCCACATTCGTTGGGCTGTCGGTTCTAATACGACATCAAGCCCGATCAGATTCCGTGTGAAGCTGCTTGACTACCTACGCCAGGCTCGTGTGCACGATGTCTACCACGTCTCGTTACTGCGTCCCTACAACAGACCGTCTGAGCGTTTCGTTGGACGACCATACGAGCGCCCTCCACCCATCATGGTGGACGGCCACGAGGAGTTCCTCGTTTCAGACATTATTGGTCGCCGAGTCACCGACGACAACCCTCCCCATGTTGAGTATCTCGTACGTTGGATGGGTTACCTTGATGAGGAGGCTACTTGGGAGCCCCTCGAGCACTTGCAGCACTCTCGCATGTTGGTGCGTGCCTATGACCGTGCTCGTCGTGCTGGGTTGACTTCTCCTCCTCGGCCCACTGACCCTCCTCCTCCCTCGGCTGAGGAGACCGCTGAAGTAGAACCTGCTCCATCTGAGGCAGACCTTTAGCAGCAGCCGGATGCTTCTGAGCGTCCACAACGCACTCGTCGTCGTATTGCTCGATACGACGATTGACTCTGACTTATCTTCCCACATCTTTGACTTCTCAGTACTCCATCCACTCCAGTTTTGCCACGTCGGCTCGTCGACGTTGCGGCTCTTCCTCGGCGACATTCCGGACTTCTCATCATGAACGTCATCGACAGCTTCATGAACTTTGTCACGATTTCAGATGTCATCACTCTCTTACCACCTTACCTTGTACAGTACCCTGGTTGTGTCGCATGATGGTCTCCCTTGGCTGGGTTCCTCTCAGTTGGGCTCCCCCTTGGTATACGCATAGGCATCGAGACCGTAGCGTTCCCTTGGCTTCCCAACTTATGGATCCAGCTCCGACTTCCCTCACTTTAGGGGTCATTTGCATGATTCCCTTATCCATCACTTTTTCTACCCTCTGCCGGCCCTCACACCCTAGTTATGCAGCCTTGCATGCTTCATCTAGGTGCGCCCAGTATACCAGGCTCCCTTATTCCCTTGCATGGTCGACCCTCTATAGCGGTCACCCCTTTAGTCGAACATTACCCGCCCTGATGGTCTATCTGTTAGGGTCATTGGTTTTGATTGCTCCCAGTTCCCTACCCTCATTGAGCCTGATGACATGTGTCTCCCTGTCATTATGGGTGGATGCCCTTAGGAGTTTATCGACCCCTAGGCTGCATTCGCCACCCTCAGACACCATCCCACCCTTTGGTTGCGACACACTCTTCCTGTGACATACGGTTGTCTTGTTGTTGCTTGGTTGCTCTCAGACTGAGGCTACTGCCTCTGACATTTTTAGGATTTAGTTGTTCTGCTTTTGCTGTTCTTAGGAATTATACACTAGTCAGCTGTTTTCAGACTGAGGCTACTGCCTCCAACATTCTAGAATTTAGATGTAATTATTTTCTGTTTTCTTAGGACATGTATACTAGTTAGTTGCTTCTGCTTTCACTTAGGTTGTTAGTGGTGACATTGTTGTTTCGTGACATTTTCTATCCTAGGTTGCATCGCATGGACTCCTCATCCGAGACAACTCAGGTTTTCTTTTTCTTTGGTAGAATTCCGTTTCTTGGCGGAAGCGTGCTTGTATCTTGGCGATCCATCACAGGCCGAGGATCGTGTAGCGGATCTCTGGTTGGCCTGTGAGACCAGCCCCTTGTCCTGTTCTCACAGGCCTGCGTTGTATTCGGGGTAGTCCAGTCGAGACCGGTACCTCTGTCGATACCAGCCAGTCCAATCCAGTCCAGTCAGTCCGCTGGGGTATACTCTAGTTGTTGTTTGTTTTTTAGAGCATTCTACATTGACACATTTTGGAGTACGTGCGTTGGAGTCCAGCGTGGGAGCTGCGCTGTGCCATCTCGCTCCCCCTTCATCCTCCATCTCCATCTCTATCCCAGGCGGAGCACCACACTTGGTGGGTCCGCCACACTGCACGAAGGTTGAGTTACATCCCCAATGTCGAAGCTCTCTCGCATGATGACCCACCCCAATCCATCTCAAAGCACTAGGTGGGGGTGACCTTGTGACGAATGCCCCGCGCCCTGAGCATGAGAGTGTACGCACAGTGAGGTCGACACAGGCTCAAAAGTCTAACGGTGTGTGGCCCTACAAAAATGGTGGAGGTGTCGGGTAGGGGGTTAAATTGACCCTTGCCATCCCGGAGGGGACGCCCGGTGCATGGACATGTACACAACCAAAGAAAAGGAAATGAGGACTTGAGTTTGGTCTTCCCTTTGAGAGAATCAGATTTGAGAGTGGTTGGGCGCTTGGCATAGCCAAGCCTGGAGGTATAACATGCTTGACTGCACAATTGAGCAACTCACTTCTTTGTGGAGTTACTCTAGCCCCCTTCTTCCGGCACTGGTGTTCGCTAGTCCGGGGAAGCATGTGGCAAGTCGCAGGTCGACCATTCCTCTTCGTATGAAAGACGGGCTCTGGTTACTTGGCAGGCGGTTGGTGCTTTGGCTTCGACTGGGGTCCAATGAAAATCCTGCGGCGGAGTGATCCGATCGACTGGGTGCTCTTCTCTCTTCTTCTTCTAGGGCCCAGCGGGCCCATGCACTACACATCTGAGATGCTTGAAGGAACCAACATGAACATAACGGTAATTGAGAAAAGAACAATTGTGCCCTATGAAACGACATACTAAGAAAGAGAATGTGAATGAAGGGAGTTGCTAAACTTCAAGGAAAATTAACTCACCCTTGAAAATGCGCACGATAAGGAACCAGCCACTAGTATGGATGATAGGGGGAGTGGCACACAGAGTCCTGAGAGTGCGAGGTATGGGTAGGATGTGTTGGATGCACCATGGGAAAGGCACTTGTACTACATGTGTCCCACTTGGGGCTTGTGATCTCCACGAGGGGAAGTTGAGTGTCCTGCCTGCGTAAGGAAAGAGTGGGCCTGGACCAGTTGGGGCGGGTTGTGAAAGGTCGTTCCGTTGAAGTGCCACTTTGTCTCATGTGTGGGAGGTTGGTCCACCGACCTGTTGGCAGGAGTTGGTCCCGCTGTTGATTATTAGCACTCCCTCCCGGGTGGACCGAGCATGGCTCAACACCTTGCCCAGGCGGGATACGAAACGTCTCCTTGGTCGGGGCGGCTGCTTGTCAGCAGACGGGAGAAAGACCATTGCTTGTGGGGCAAGGAGGGCCCCTGAGGGACGATTAGTAGCTTCCCGAAGTACGACGTGGGAAAGGTTAACCCTTATCGGACCAATGGATGTGAATGCCCAGACGACTAACCATTGCTCCTACCGGGGTGCGAGGGGTGATTCCCGGTGGAGAGATCACTTTGGAAAAAAAAACGGTGAGGAGATAACCGCGCCTATGTGTAGGATTGTCTGCATCTTTTGCTTTTTTATCCCCCTATGTAAAACTGATTGAGATATAAGCTGTTGGGCAAGGGCCAAGACTCTAAGTCTATTCGCACCTCCCGCCTAAGTCCACACGAGTGATATAGAGGTCAACTTTGAAAGGAACCAAGAAAATGAGCCTGGGTGAAAAGGGGCCGTTCAAGGGTATCCGAGGAGGGATAGAGTTTGAGAATGGGGTGGTAGACTAGGTTAGACCTTGATGAGGGTTCTGAAATATTCTTATCTAGGGTGTAGGCTGATCGGACTCAAGAACCGAGGTCGGTGCTTGAGAGAAGGTTAACAACAGTCGTATTTTTCATCACCACTTCAGGACACCTTTCATCACTTAAGGATGCTGCTTGCCTAAACAAATGGTTTTCAGGGTCTTCGGACCTCTCACCACTTCAGGACCATTCAGGTATGAAAATCATGAATGGTCATGAAGTGGTGAAAGCTCCGAAGACCCTGAAAACCACCTGTTTAGGCAGGCTGCATCCTCAAGTGGTGAAGGGTGGTTTTCATGGTCTTCGGACTGTCTCTTATACACATCTAGATGTGTATAAGAGACAGCCCTATTCGTGTGCCCGTACCTGGCGCGTGAATGGGTTTAATTCACGCGAGAGAAGGTTAACAACAATCGTATTTTTCATCACCACTTCAGGACACCCTTCACCACTTTAGGATGTAGCCTGCCTAAACAGGTGGTTTTCAGGGTCTTCGGACCTTTCACCACTTCAGGACCATTCAKGATTTTCAGAYTGCCCAAAACTCTCACTTCAGAATTTTCATTCCTGAATTTTCAGCTACCCGATAACCGCTTGTGCGGTGCTTGGTTGTGAAAAACAGGGATCAGGTTTTGAAATTGAGATGGCGCAGTGACTATCGTCCCCAATCTATTCCAGCGGACTGGAAATATCAACAGATGTGAAGGACGGGGTGTCCATCGTTTTACTGGAAGAAGGGACCTGGACAGATCTAGAGTCGGCATACCAAACCGTGATGTTGGGTGAAGGGGATGCCTTCCTTTGGATAAAAACGTTGTGGACCAAGGTCAACCTACCCCGGCTAACGCCAAGCTTCAAAAATTTGGAATTTCGGGGGACTGTGGAGACCCGGGGATGAATCTACTTGTCCAAGGAAGGAGAGAACGCAATGGTTGTGGACTTGTCATTAGCGGTAGTTCCGTACAAATTGTTTAGGCGGGCGGAACGGGCAATAGTGTGGGCGGCATGTCAGCGGGAAGAGATGAAAATGAATAAGATAGATGTACAGGCAAAACTCGGGGACAACGAGAATGTAAGTCGGCCACTTAGAATGATGAGGTGCGTTATGCCTCCGTTCCTGGTGGATGCGGTCTTCGGAACCCGGAGTAGGCTGATGCGGATATGTCAGTCCATAACAAACCTTGGGCTATACCAAGGGGCCCGACAGGACTTCTTCCGCCTATCCGTCGAAATGAGGCTATTCAAAGGGAATTGGACGAGAGAGCTAGCCGAGATACTCAATTGTCTCAGCACGGACGACGTGTTTGTCCCAAACCCCGTCCATTGGAAAATAATATACAAGAATGTAACGATAGGGGAGACGTTTCTGGATGGGCTGAAGGACCTATGGTATGAGGAAGAAGACGATCTCACCGATGTGGAGGAAGATGATGCAATTCAGGATTGGGACTTTTGAGGAATGGGTCCGTGGGCAGGAATGATATGGGTGGTCAACACTGTGCAGGGGATAAGCATGGCTAGGGAACAACGCTTAAACAGTCAGATGTTTAGGGGATGGAGACCGAGACGGCTCGAAGGATGAATAAAAATGACCTTGCCAACGTGGAATGAGTGGAGAGGAACGATCTGTGACTGGGTAGAGGATGAGAACGCATCGGACCTGTCATTCCTATGGGTAGAAAGGGTATGGAACCCGTTGAGAGAGGAAGAAGGATGGGACGACGTAACCGAAGGTAATGTAGGATCCCTCGGGACGGTATACCTATCGAAAAAGGGTTGAGATTTGTTCTGCATAACAATGGCGTCCGGGCAAAACCTAATGTGGATCTTGGGGGAGGTCGAGCAATGGACTCGCGATATGGTGGAATGATTTGTCAACGAAGGATGGGATGAGATAAACAGCAGGGTCGTAATAGGAGGATGGAAAGAGCTTAGGCTGCTGTACCAGTTAGTCCAAACCTGGGTACCGCACTTTGTGGCGGATTGGTTCGGTGGGTACGACCACATCTACGAGGTGGCGGAATCCTTGGACGAATTCGACTTGGGTTCCTCGTGGCTGGTCGATGCCTACTATAAGATCTCATTAGAAGTAGGACCCTTCCATGGCGATAGAGCAAAAGAGGTCGTCGACATCTTGAAAGTTATTAGGGACGACCGGATTGAGGTGGATGACATAACCGAGGATGCGATACTTCACCGCGAGGTGGCGACCACCCCCTCGTAGGCGATATATTTCTACTGTTCAAAGTTTTATGGTTCTAGCCAGAAGCGTGGCCCCCTGAAACGGGAAGAGCGCCAGCGACAAGCGGGTAGGAAAAAGATTTGGTAAGTAGGGAATAAGAACCGGGATCGGAAATTAGTGTACGGTAGGAGGAAGATTACCATTGCAATCGGGACAGGACTAGGATGGTTGCTACCACCTAGGGCGTTAGCAGTGTCCAAGAGCAGGAAAGAAAAAGGTCGTTCCCAAAATAGAGACTCACTCTGCCATGGACATGCTGCCTTAGATCCGATCCACGGTGGTGTCGAAACGCTGACGCAAAGAAGCAGTCTTTCCAGAGGAAAGGCGAGCGATAGCCCGCGAACCGAAAACGTGGGCAGACCTGTTACGACCACGATAAAAATAGAATATTGAAATAGCAGAGATGGAGAGACTATGAAACCGACAATAAGCCTTAGGACCTACAAATCCTAAGACCCTTGGGCGGTCTGCCATCCGGGGGAATTTTTTTTTCCCCTATGTGCAGGATTAGAGAAGGATGGCGACTGAGGAAGAAGCAGGGAGTCTACGAAGCAAGGAAAGTTAGAACATAGAAAAGGATGTAGAGCAGAACAAAGGGACCGTGAGGGACTGGGAGTCGACAAATCCGGAAGGTACTAAGGAAGGAGGAAAGGAAGTTGCGACGGGAGAAAGCTCAGGGAAAGTCGGTGGGAACAAACGAGGGACCCAGGAAAATGGGAGAGATAGGGATCAAGGTAGCCCGACACCACGAGCATCGGAAGGGGCACTATCAAAGAAGGTGAGGCTAACAACCGCTCAGAAGAAATTAACCAAGATAGAGAGGAGGACGGCAGAGTATAAAGCAAAATTGATGGAAGAGATGATGAATGAGAGCGAGGAGGATTTCATCAGAGAAAGGCCGCGCGAGGAGCAAGGGGTAAACCAGGGTCGAGGGGGGCGGGATGATACCATGCAAAGGAGAAAGGATAGGACCAGGGAGCACAGAGAGACGCCGGTTAAGAAACGAAAGGATAGGACGGGATCTCCGCAACGGAAGGCAAAGAAGGCCACTAACCCGCCTGCTATAGACAGGGGGGCAAGCTGACCAACAGCCTCACCCATACCGCAAGAGGATGTGAGGGACTTTGAGGCTTAAGAAAGAGGGTGCTCGGATGATTTGATCCTGAAGGGACGACAAAGGTCGGAGAAGGGTTGGAAGCCGGTAAGGAAGGACAAGGATCCAGCACCGCCGGCGAAACAGGAGGATCCAAAGGAGGGCTTAGAAAAATGGTATCGTCCCTCACGTGGGCACTAAACAAAAATATGGGATACTTGGCTGATGCCAAAAAAAAGTTGACGTTAGACGGGGCGAATATCACAAAATTCCGAATAGATTACGAGAACTTGGCAGCACTGCTAAGGTGGAGTGAGGAAGAGAAAATAGACCACATAGGGCAGCATGTATCATTGAACCTAGGGAGGGACATAATGACTATCGTTGCGACCAATGGATCCTGGAAGGAGGCCCGAGACGTAATGATGAGGAAGTACTTGACAACCAAGAAGATGGCCGCAGAGTCGGAACTGGTTGCGGTACAAAGGAAAAATTTTCCGACATAAATCGATTTAATGAGATAATTCACCCTCGTGACATTGTGGATCCCAGGGGTGACAAACCGCTTAATTAGCAAGTTTTTCCTTAGACAGTTCACCGAGTTCAATAAAGATAAGGTCCTATCGGCTTACCAGCAGACCACAAAGTTCATGAATACAAGGGACATCGACTTCAACACTGTAACAAACATTGTCAAAAAGATGGTGGTAACCGACTCCTTGGCTCTACTGAAGGAGGGAGAGGTCATAGACTTAACCGGCAAGACGAAGGATAAAGTGAAAAGAGGGATAAAGAGTCTGCATAAGCGCGTTCATGATGGCAAGATCGAGAGAGTGGAGAACGCATTAATGGTAATGCAAGCCCAAGTGACGCAAACCAGGGCGGCTCGACCCCCCTTCCCGCCGCAAGAAGCTCTGACTCCGACAGGAATAGCTAACCGATGATTTAATAGAAGGGATCCAACCACTTAATAATGTAGGTATTGCACGTTGGCCGGACATTTTGTGCGAACATATCCAAGACTCAATGATGATATCATGCAAAAGAGGTGTTCTAGGACGCTACAAGGAGAAATGATAGGCCCTCGAGGAGAGAAAGTAAATTGGAACTTTCCAGGAGGGATGCGCCGGACCATAATTGCACTTAATAATCTTGACGTCGCCACAGTAGAAGCGGAGCCAGTGACAAAACTCGTTTGGGAACAGGCGCGAGGACATGGGCCGCATGCTAATTTTATTTTAAAGAATGATGCGCGAGATAGGGTGAACGTGACCACAAGGCAGCGAGCGACAAAAAGGAAGGTCGTGCAGAATGTCGTTATGGAGGAGGCAGGGGATGGCCCGGGGGCGCCACAAGAAAGAGAGGCGCAAAAGCAAGAGAAGGGTTACGGGAAACCTAGGGAAGAGGCCCCGATAGACAAAGCGACCTCAGCCAAAAAGAAGTTCCGGTATCGGATTCCTATTCTGACTATGCCCGAGATCGATGACACCCTTAACAAACTGCTATGGACCATGGTGTAAGTCTCATTCTAGACCATGCTCCAGGCAAGTCTTAGGCTCCTGAAAAGTCTTAGGCAGTTGCTGACAAAGCGAAGAGTAGAGATAGAGGAGGGGTCGGAACAATAGGAATAAGAGAAGGAAGAGGAGGCACCGTGAGAAGTCGCCAACCTTCAAAAGATTCCCGGGGACCAGGAAGACCAAGAGAAGGCTTTCGCAGACATCCATCTAAGTCTGCCAGATCGCGAGGGTGGCGAAGTTATGAGGGCGTCACCCGGAACGAAGCTTAGTTTCCATGCGCTGCCGGTGGGCAAGTTGAAAGTCCAGATTGGAAGCTGCCATACCGATGCGCTGGTAGACGGAGAGGCTGAGATCACGCTCATTAGAAAGGATTTTGCAAAGATTACGGGATGCCCAGTAAGGACGGAGACAACAGGAAGCATCCATGGGGCAGGTGGGGAAATCTCCTTCTCAAGGTATGTTACTAAGTGTGCAGTAAAGACCAGGGTTAGGGAGTCCATTTGGTCGTTCCAGCGGATGACCGTTATGAACAAAATAGACCATGACATAATCCTTAGAAAACCTTGGTGTGAAAATGTGGAGATGATAGGGATGCACCTGCATGATGGGACATACATGGTAGACATAGAAGATCCGGTGACGGGACGTGGTGAGTTGCTCCGTCTCATCGGGACAAGGGGTGACTTGCCAAAGGGGAAACAAGCAACATGATCACCATCATTCAAGGAAAGTGCCACGAAGAGGGCCTTCACGTGAATGGAAGGATTAAGAGAGAGGGTAGAAATGATAATCGAGGAAACATTCAGCAAGAAAGAGTGGGTCAAAATGAGATTACCCCAAAAGAAGCGGAGACAGGAGGATAATGCTTTAGGCGTTATGGTAGTAGAGAAAGAAACAGAGGTCGAATTAGGGGCCGGTTTGTCTAGACCAAAGGAGACTCGAGATGATGAATCCGGGATAACACTCAAAGTCCTTGACTTACTGCACCTCGTCAGAGCTATCAGGTACCATAAGGTAGGCGTGAATCCAGTTGCGATCGCTAGGTTCGAGGGAGAAATTCGAAAAGGCTACTGCCTAAATGAGAAATTGATCAGCATGTAGCCTCAAATTGTCGAAGCACCACGAGCGATTCCGACCGTTCATTTTTTAGGAGAAAGATCCCGGAAGGAAACGTTCGCAAATACAAGTCAGTAGGAAAAAAATTTAAGCCTGTCTCGGTCGTGCTGGAGATGAGAAAGGAAGAAACCATGGAAAGGGAGGAACAAGTTCTCCGAGTGATTAGAGAAAGAAGGGCAACAGAGAGGCATCAAATACCGAATGAAGTAGCAAAGACCATGAAGATAGGAGTAGAGAGATTCCTGACAGAGCAGGAAACGCGCTTGATTAAGGAAGCGTGTTAAGAATTTCACTTGACATTTGCCTTCAATGACCATCAGAAGGGGCGACTGGACGTGAAGTTGATACCTCTCGTCAGGATTCACACAGTCGAACACGAATGTTGGAATGACAAGGGACCAACCTACCATTTCGGAGTAGCAGGAGAAGTGATAGAATTGCTTAGAGCCAAGATTGACTCCTTCGTGACGGAAGCCAGCACATCGCCATCGCCATGCGCAAACAAATGGTTTGTGTTCCGGAAGCCACCACAAAATTGCTTGAGACAGCGCTTCCGCCTGGCTTATGCAGCGAATGAAAATTGTTGGACATTGCCTCTTGATTTATACTTCTGTTGGTCGCTGGTCTGCCCCTTTCCTCCAGTCCCTCGGTGCACACAGTCCCACACGGTAGTTGCTTGACTGGACTGCGACTGACTGGACCGGTACCGCCGACTGCACGGGGTTGCACTGCCGACTCAATGGGGCCGCACTGTCTACTCGACGCAGCTGGACCTACAACTTACCTACAGACCTCTAGCCTAGCAGTTTCGACCTCTACACAGCTGTAACCCCTACTTGACAGGTCTACAGATCGAATCCCTACAACTACAGGGACCTATGACAAAACACAGTCACTACTAAAACACAGGTCGTGGGTTCAAAACACACAGGTGTGATAACCCGTCAAAACATGGACTGAAACACACAGATGATTTCTGAGTTTTGCTCATAGACTGAATGCCTACTGAGTTGTCATAGGTCCCTGTCGTTGTAGGGATTCGATCTGTAGACCTGTGTGTGTGTGTGCTTGCTGGACTGCATGTCTGTCTGAGTGCTGGTTGGCTTGCGTGCGTGTGACTGTGCCTGTCTGTGTGCTGGTTGGTATGAGTGTGTGTGTGTGGCCCACCAGGGCACTTGTTCATTCGTTGGGCCCTCAGGGCCGGTACTTACCTGTGGGCGTGGCTTTGAAGGGTTGCAACGGGGAAAAAGCACTCAAGTAGCGGGTAGGCCGGTACCGCACCCGGCAGGGGGGTAAATACGAGCACCTCTCACCAGTACTTACTATTCACTTCGCAGATGCTCCATGGTGGGGAGCAGCATACAACCATATATACACATATTCCACACCCAATACTGTCTACACAGATTCACAGAATATACACAAAAAAAAAACAGACTCGGGAGCTAGTCACTGGTGGGGTCCAGTGACTCTAGTGCCTGCAGTAGGTTCAGGTAGGTTGGTGTTGCATACTGTAACGGTGCAGACCAAAACAAGAACCGACCTCTCAATACAAAGTACAAGATAGCGTAGCGGAAGACTTAGATACCGATGATCCCAACAATCAATATTGCAATGCAGCCCCGAACATACATCATCATCATCATTCCATGTTGTGAACTTTGAAGGGGGTCTGGCGCTCACACAGGAAGACTGCGCCAGCCCCAACCATACACAGACGAAGAAGAAGGGGGTTAGACGAAGAAGAGGGGAAGATGGGAATGTCGTCAACACCAAGTCTTCGGCACAGGCCCAAATAGTCCCTCGTTCAATTCCGCTTCCACCAGGGCTGTCACTGGTAGGGTCTACTGTCTGCAGTAGGTTCAGGTAGGTTGGATAGGGTGCCATTGGGTGCAGTTCCTACTGACATTCGGATAGAACTGTCTGGTGGCTATCAGCCCTGGTGCCTATCACTGCTGTTCGGTCCAAGTTGCCTGCTCGTGGGCAGGGCAACTGTCCTGAGTGCTGGTTACACTGAGGTAGGATAGTGGGATAGGGGGTGTGCTAGGAGTACGACGAGAGGATGGGTTGGGATGCGGTCTCATAAGGACACCCATGGCTCACAGTTCCAAGTGATCACTGTGCACTCATTGACTGACCTCTACAACACCCTGGACTTAAAAAAAAAATAATAAAAAAATGCAAGGAACATGAATATGGACGAAGCACAGAAATCCAGATTGCAAAATCACGCTGAAGTCCAAGTAGTCAAAGCAAGAGCAGATAGCACAATGGAACCGAGTAACCATCCATTTGAGAACGATGATACAGAAGAATCGTGAGTCAATGTCCAAGCCCAATGGGGCAACACCAACAGCATAACCCAATGTAGCTCTCTCTCTTGAATGGCGCTTGGCACCCTATCTACTCTACAGCCTAATACTACAACTACAGCCTCTCCGCCAGGTACGTCTCTCTCTTCTCCCACACTCTCCCTTGTTATCCCACACAGCGCCCTACAGGCAGCCCGGCTATGGTCGCCAGCGCCCTGCGCCCAGGCAGCGCTCTACCGCTTAGCGCTAGCCTGTCTCTCTCAGCCGCAGCGCAAGTGCAGCGCTACAATGCAGCAGCGTGCCCGCAATGCCTGCATTGGCCAAGATCCCTGCCCACTCGCCCTCCCTGCCTATATGCCAGTGTTGCATGTGGGCGGCCTCCCTTGAGCCTGTGCCTGGCCCCAGTACCTGTACCCAGGCCCGATGCGGTTGGGGCCCAGGAGATGCAGTTGTGCCTCTTTCATCAAGGCCTGCGGCCAAATTCAGATAGTGGACCGGTTTCCCATTGGCATTTCCGGCCTCTATATCCAGCATGCATTGTCGGCCTCACGTTTATGTGCCCAGGGCCTAACCAACTCTGGGGCCCTGGGTTTCTGCATTTGCAGAGCTCCGATACTCGGTGCACTCCAACCAACTGGCGTGCTGCAACTGTATGGACCCCACTTCGTGAAATGTTTGCACAGAGGGCTCTTGTTGGACTGTAAAGATGCCCACCTCCCGTCCAATGAGATGCGTCAAAAAAAAAAAAAAATGAAGTTGGACTAACTTGGACATGATAGCTCGTGGGTTTGCGTGGGCGGGAAGTCAGGATTTTATGGGCTTTAAAAGGGGGGGGTTGATTTCCAGACTTCGTTTTTTTTTTTTTTTTGGCTCTGAGAAATAGAACTTGAAATGTGAAATTCAAATATTGTGGTGCATCTGACAGGAACGCTTCCGCGTCTGTCGGATGGCCTGCTGAAGGCATCATGGGATACATCGCGAGGAATGTATCCCAATACCTGTTAATTGTTCATCCTCGTGAATGTGTTCCTGGACACATTTGCCATGGTACATCACTATGAAGACTTACGTGAAGGACCAACCCATGAATTCGGGTGCACAGCTGTTCTTCATAGTTTTATGTGCTATTTCAATTCATTTTAAATCAGAAAACGATCCATTCATGCAAATAAAAAATCACTTTGTATTTTCCAAAAAACCACAAAACTGTGTCACACGTCGTAGAATACTTCACTAGTGGGTTCAGGCCCCAGGCGACCGAAAAAAGACACAGAAAAAAAAAAAAGAAAAAAAAAAGAAAAACAAACAGAAAAGAAAGAAACGGCCATGTGCCTGACTGAACTGCTAGAAAAAGCCAGCCCGAGTTTCAAACTTCTAAACACAGTTTCAAATGCAATTGAAACTCGGGCCCTCACTAAACTGCTAAAAAGCGGACTGAGAAGAGAAGAGACCGCAGGCTCCCAGTTAACAACAAGCAGCAATCTCAGTGTTACATGATGAAAAAAAAAAAAAAAAAAAAAAAAAAACTGTAACC
>BFEA01000626.1:109015-121833 GCA_003427395.1 Chara braunii | reverse complement strand
AGAGAGAGAGAGAGAGAGAGAGAGAGAGAGAGAGAGAGAGAGAGAGAGAGAGAGAGAGAGCTCCTACTCCTAGCCAATTTGCCACCTACTTGTCCTACCGTCCTACCCAAGGTCCTCTTTCTACACCTTGCTTCTTTGTGCCCCGTAGGTCGTGGGCTTTGGTTGGTGAACGAGGTGACGCGAGAGTGCGGCTGTCGAATATGGAGGGTGGTTGAGGAAGATGGAGGAGGGAGATGGGGCGAGGTGGTTGGCTATGGTGGATAGGTGAAGGAGATAGAGGAGGAAGACGGTGTGAGGTGGTTGGCTACGGTGGATGGGTGAAGGAGATGGAGGAGGAAGATGGTGCGAGGCGGTTGGCTACGGTGGATGGTGAAGAAGATGGAGGAGGAAGTTGGTGTGAGGTGATTGGGTATAGTGGATGCGTGAAGGGGATGGAGGAGGGAGGTGGAGGGAGGTGGTTGGCTATGGTGGATAGGTGAAGGAGATGGAGGAGGAAGAAGGTGTGAGGTGGTTGATTATGATGGATGGGTGAAGAAGGTGGAGGAGGAAAATTGTGTGAGGTGCTTAACTATGGTGGATGGGTGAAGGAGATGGAGGAGGAAGACGGTGTGAGGTCGTTGGCTATGGTGGATGGGCGAAAGAGATGGAGGAGGGAGATGGTGTGAGGTGGTTGGCTATGGTGGATGGGTGAAGGAGATGGAGGAGGAAGACAATGCGAGGTGATAGGCTATGGTGGATGGGTGAAGAAGATGGAGGAGGAAGATGGTGTGAGGTGATAGGCTATGGTGGATGGGTGAAGGAGGTGGAGGAGGAAGACGGTGTGTGGTGGTTGGCTATGGCGGATGGGTGAAGAAGATGGAGGAGGAAGATGGTGCGAGGTGGTTGGCTATGGTGGATGGGTAAAGGAGATGGAGGAGAGAGATGGTGTGAGGTGGATGGCTCTGGTGGATGGGTGAAGAAGATGGTGAAGGGAGATGGTGTGAGGTGGATGACTATTGTGGACGGGTGAAGAAGATGGAGGAGGGAGATGGTGCGAGGTGGTCAGCTATGGTGGATGGGTGAAGGAGATGGAGGAGGGAGATGGTGTGAGGCGGATGACTATGGTGGATGGGTGAAGAAGATGGTGGAGGACGATGGTGTGAGGTGGATGGCTATGGTGGACGGGTGGAGAAGATGGAGGAGGGAGATAGTGCGAGGTGGTTGGCTATGGTGGGTGGGTGAAGAAGATGGAGGAGGAAGATGGTGTGAGGTGTCCGATACTTCGTTCTACTTCACTCGTCCGACTTTGTCTCCTAGGTCTTCCCTTGTCCCAGACTTCAAAAACTTCAGACTTGCAGTACTAGTCCTACAGCAGATATGCAGAAAGCACAGACTTTGCAAAAAACACAGATTTCAGAAAACGCAGTCTTTGCAAATCTGCAGATCTTCAGATTTTGCAGATTTTGTCGTTTTTGTCATTTTGCCTAAGGAGGAAAACCGAAAAGCACAGGCTTGCATTTCCTAACCTAAACGAGGTCAGATCAGTCGTATTTTGGTGGGCTCTTTGTCTGTGCCGTATGGAAGCATCCTACCAAATTTGGTCGGATTCCGTCATCGTTTGCCCATACTTGCCGTTTTCGGGCGTTGTCCGGGCTTTAAGGTGAACAGTTCGGTAAAGTCCATTTTTCGTTTTTGGAAGAAAATGGAATCAGATGACCTGCAGGTTTTGCAGGTCATCTTTTTATGTTTAGGATATGAGGCCTGAGAAGTCCCAACCCTTATATCCTTGGTTTGACGGACCTTGGCCCAAGCGCCCCCTAATCGCATTGGCCCCTTAGTCCCATTTTTGGACCGGCCCATGCTCCTGAGGTTAGCCGTCAGTTTTTCAATTGCAGCGGCCGCAGCAAGGGACTTGGTCAGTCATCAACAGCAGTAGTAACATTGTTATGCACAGCAACAACAACAACAACAGTCCTAGTAAAGAAAACAATCATTTTTCTTTACTTCTTACTTACCGCGTTCAATTCGAACACAGGGTCCCGCTAGGCCACGTATGTGTCGAGTCGATTGGCTGAGGAAGATTCGGACTATCAGCAAGTGCAAGGAATGGACAATGCACGAGTATGGCAAGGAGAAACATAGACATTCCACAAGTTGAACAGCTAGGGAGGGACTGAATCATCACCAAATGCATGAAATTGACAAGGGAAGAGTGTGACTAGTGAGAGCACATTCACGTGACTAGTGGAACAGCCGAGGATAAACCGGACTATCACCAAGTGCATGAAACTGACAAGGCAAGAGTGTGACTAATGAGAACACATGCATATGACTAGTGGAAAAACCAAGGATGAATCGGACTATCACCAAGTGCATGAAACTAACAAAGCAAGAGTGTGACTAGTGAGAACACATGCACATAACTAGTGGAACGACCAAGGATGAATCAGACTATTACCAAGTGCATGAAATTGATAAAACGAGAGTGTGACTAGTGAGAACACATGCATATGACTAGTGGAACAACCAAAGATGAATCGGACTATTACCAAGTGCATGACATTGACAAAGAAAAAGTGTGACTAATGAGAACACATACATATGACAAGTGGAACAACCAAGGATGAATCAAACTATCACCAAGTGTGTGAAATGGACAAAGCAAGAGTATAACTAGTGAGAATACATGCATATGAGTAGTGGAACAACCAAGGATGAATCGGACTATCACCAAGTGTGTGAAATGACCAAAGCAAGAGTATGACTAGTGAGAACACATGCATATAAGTGGTGGAACAGCCAAGGAGGAATCAGACTATCACCAAGTGTGTGAAATGACCAAATCAAGAATAGAAGATTATCCAAACAATAGAACAAACACAAACCAAAGTTGGGATTTGCTACTAAGTGAAGGAATGAAGAGAAAGTGAGAGGAGAGTAAGTGAGACTCACTCTCATGCAAAAAATCACAAGATGGGAAGCGACGGTTCACATGGTAATGAAAAAATGGAAAAAACAAGAGGAAAACATCATCAAAACACTAGAACAAGCACAAACAAGAACTGCGATTTGCTACTAAATGAAGAAATGGAGAGTAAGTGAGAAGAGAGTGAGTGAAAATCACTCTCACACATGAAATCACAAAATGGGAAGTGACGATTCACATGGGAGTGAAGAAATGGACTAAACAAGAGAAAAACATCATCAAATCACTAGAACAAGCACAAACAAAAATTGCGATTTATTACTAAGTGAAGAAATGGAGAGAAAGTGAGAGGTGAGTGAGTGAAACTCACTCTCATGCATGAAATCACAAAATGGGAAGTGGTGATTCAGATCGGAGTGAAGAAATGAACTAAACAAGAGGAAAACATCATCAAAATACTAGAACAAGCACAAACAAGAGTTACGATTTGCTACTAACTGAAGAAATGGAGAGAAAGTGAGAGATCATGCATGAAATCACAAGATGGGAAGTGGGGATTCACATGGGAGTAAAAAAATAGACTAAACAAGAGAAAAATATCATCAAAACACTAGAACAAGCACAAACAAGACTTGCGATTTGCTACTAAATTAAGAAATTGAGAGAAAGTGAAAGGAGAGTGAGTGAAAATCACTCTCATGCATGAAATCACAAGATGGGAAGTGACGATTCACATGTGAGTGAAGAAATGGACTAAACAAGAGGAAAACATCATCAAATCACTAGAACAACCACAAACAAGAGTTGCGATTTGCTACTAAGTGAAGAAATGGAAAGAAAGTTAGCGGAGTGTGAGTGAAACTCACTCATATTCATGAAATCACAAGATGGGAAGTGACGATTTACATGGGAGTGAAAAAATGGACTAAACAAGAGGAAAACATCATCAAAACACTAAAACAAGCACAAACAAGAGTTGTGATTTGCTACTAAGTGAAGAAATGGAGAGAAAGTGCGAAGAGAGTGAGTGAAACTCACTCTCATGCATAGAATCACAAGATGGGAAGTGGCGATTCACATGGGAGTGAAGAAATGGACGAAATAAGAGGAAAACATCATCTAAACACTAGAACAAGCACAAACAAGAGTTGCGATTTGCTACTAAGTGAAGAAATGGAGAGATAGTGAGAGGAGAGCGAGTGAAACTCACCCTCATGCATGAAATGACAAGATAGGAAGTCGAGATCGCATGGGAGTGAAGAAATTGACTAAACAAGAGGAAAGCATCATCAAAATACTAGAACAAACACAAATAAGAGTTGCGATTTGCTACTAAGTGAAGAAATGGAGAGAAAGAGAGAGAAGAGTGAGTGAAACTCAGTCTCATGCATGAAATCACAAAATGGGAAGTGACAATTCACATGGGAGTGAAGAAATGGACTAAACAAGAGGAAAACATCATCAAAACACGAGAACAAGCACAAACAAGAGTTACGATTTGCCACTAATTGAAGAAATGGAGAGAAAGTGAGAGATCATGAAGGAAATCACAAGATGGGAAGTGGGGATTCACATGGGAGAGAAAAACATCATCAAAACACTAGAACAAACACAAACAAGACTTGCGATTTGCTACTAAATTAAGAAATGGAGAGAAAGTGAAAGGAGAGTAAGTGAAAAACACTCTCATGCATGAAATCACAAGATGGGAAGTGACGATTCTCATGGGAGTGAAGAAATGGACTAAACAAGAGGAAAACATCATCAAATCACTAGAACAAGCACAAACAAGAGTTGCGATTTGCTACTAAGTGAAGAAATAGACAGAAAGTGAAAGGAGAGTGAGTGCAACTTACTCTCATGCATGAAATCAGAAGATGGGAAGTGAGGATTCACATGGGAGTAAACAAATAGACTAAACAAGAGAAAAACATCATCAAAAAACTAGAAAAAGCACAAACAAGACTTGCGATTTGCTACTAAATTAAGAAATTGAGAGAAAGTGAAAGGAGAGTGAGTGAAAATCACTCTCATGCATGAAATCACAAGATGGGAAGTGACGATTCACATGGGAGTGAAGAAATGGACTAAACAAGAGGAAAACATCATCAAATCACTAGAACAAGCACAAACAAGAGTTTTGATTTGCTACTAAGTGAAGAAATGGAGAGAAAGTGAGAGGAGAGTGAGTGAAACTCACCCTCATGCATGCAATCACAAGATGGGAAGTGGCGATTCGCATGGGAGTGAAGAAATGGACTAAACAAGAGGAAAACACCATCAAAACACTAGAACAAGCACAAACAAGAGTTGCGGTTTGCTACTAAGTGGAAAAAAATTGAAAGAAAGTGGAAGGAGATCGAGTGAAACACACTCTTATGCATGAAATCACAAGATGGAAAGTGACGATTCACACGGGAGTGAAAAAATGGATTAAACAAGAGGAAAACATCATCAAAACACCAGAACAAACACAAACAAGAGTTGCGATTTGCTACTAAGTGAAGAAGTGAAGAGAGAGTGAGAGGAAAATGAATAAAACTCACTCTCATGCATGAAATTACAAGCTGGGAAGTGACGATTCAGAGGGGATTGAAGAAATGGACTAAACAAGAGGGAAGCATCATCAAAATACTAGAACAAGCACAAACAAGAGTTGCGATTTACTACTAAGTGAAGAAATGGAGAGAAAATGAGAAGAAAGTGAGTGAAACTCACTCTCATCCATGAAATCACAAGATGGGAAGTGGCGATTCACATAGGAGTGAAAAAATTGACTAAACAAGAGGAAAACATCATCAAAATACTAGAACAAGCACAAACAAGAGTTGTGATTTGCTAATAAGTGAAGAAATGGAAAAAACATGAGAGGAGAGTGAGTGAAATGCACAAACAAGATGGGAAGTGGCGATTTATACGAAAGTGTAGGATGAGCCCATGGGGAAACCATTACTAGCGAAAAAACCTCCTACCATCTACTATAAGCTTTGGAAAGTGTTTATGGAGAGAGAAGATGAAGGAGAAAAACAATAGGAAGTGAGGGAGCATGGAGGAGTAGGAGAAGAGGAAGGGGAAGAAAGAAGAAGAATAAGAAGAAGAAGAAGAAGAAGAAGAAGAAGAAGAAGAAGTAAAAGAAGGGGGAGAAGAAAAAGAAGGAGAAGAGGAAGAAAGAGAAGAAAATGAAAAAAATAAAATAAAAAAAATCATTGTTTCGACTCACCTTCCTTAGTATCTTGGGGTTGAAGTATCAATCTTGGTGATGCTTTCTCCTTCACTTGGCTATGACTCCCTTCTTCCTCTAGCCCTTCCCATTCCTCCTCCTCAGTTCCTTCGATGACAGCTCATACTATTGTGGCTATGGAGTCCTCCCTTCTAGGAGGGCTAATGGGATTCCTTCTAGCCTCTCCTTCTTCCTCACAGCCTGAGAGCTATGGCGGATCACCTCCCTAGGCCACCCTCGCTCCCTCAGCTTATGTAAGCTGAGACCGGACTACCGACCAACCTATGATCCTCCCCCAAGTGCCTCAAAGTGAACCGAGGTATCCCCAAGGCAAGAACCCACCACTAGGCCCCTCCGGGAGTATCTAAGCCTTATTTTGGCCAAGTACATACAGTCTGAGTGGTTGGTACCAACTCGGATTGCCTCTTGGTCTCCCTTAGCCTTCTTTTCCTTTTTAAAATATTGCCTCCTTGAGTCCAAATGCCCAAGGGGCAGCCTCACTTGAGAGAAAAAGGCCTAGAGGACCGTTTTCTTGATTTTTTCAGTTTTTACCCTATTTTTGATAGACCGAGGTATTTTCATGCCTCGGTGCTATCTCCGCCTTGCATCTGGCTGTGGTCCAAGAACAACAATATTTTGAGCTACCCCTTGGTGATACCTGCTTCAAATTAGAGCCTCTAGGTTCACTTTTTTAATTTTTTATGCCTCTGGTCATCCGTTTGGACCAAATGCACAATTTTGTATTTTTCTTCCTTTTGTTTTTTTTCATTTTGGGCTTCAAACTCATTTCGGAGTTGGCCGTTTGATTTGACCTCTTAAAAAAACGGCCATGTTCCCTCCTCCATGGATCTAAATCTACGATTTATGGCCCAAAAGAAAACTGATTATTTTCCCTTTGCATTTTCTCTCAATTTTCTTTTTTTTAATTACGATTTTGCAGGCAATATCCGGATTGCCCTCCACCAAATGTGGAGGGATGAGGTCATAGTAGGGACCTGCCAGTCCCTACTGTGCCAGTCCCAATAGGCCGACATATTCTCCTCCACTTTTTTTCCCCCCTTTGTCTCATTTTCTCTCAATTTTCTCTCAATTTTTTTTTTTTTTTTTTTTTTTTTGATGTGACAATGTCAAGTCGCTGTTAAGTTTTTTTCTAGGCCATATATCCTCATCTATGCAGTTGACTGTTATATCTCGGATTACAATAATGAAGCCCACATACTCAAGGGAGCTTCATTTTGCTTCCGTTAGCTTCAATTGTGGACCCCCTTTGCTCCGTTTTTTTTTTGACAGCCTTTTTCCTATGATGAGCCTATTGGGCTCTTATTTTCTCATGCCTAGTTAGTCCAAAATATCTCCCATCATCATTATTTTGCTTTCTTTTCTCTCACGGTTCTCCCACTTAATCCCACTAGTGTAGCGGACCCACCAGGTGTGGTGCTCCGCTAGTGACAGAGATGGAGATGGAGGAAGAAGGGGGAGCAAGATGGCACAACGCAGCTCCCCACGCAAGACTCCAACGCACGTACTCCAAAATSTGCAAGTGAGGAATGAGAATGAAAACAGACAATGGCTGGGGTATACCCCAGCGGACTGACGGGACTGGACTGGACTGGCTGGTACCGACAGAGGTACCGGCCTGGACTGACCTACCCTAAATATAACACAGGCCTGTGAGAACAGGCCAAGGGGCTGGTCTCACAGGCCATCCCGAGGTCCGCTACAACTAGTGTTTACACCAGTGGTGCTAATATTTTCCACCGTCGAGATCTTGATCTCGACAGTGCCGTTTGCTTTGCGTGACCACTCCTTATGTTGGCTCATGGTTCCCTTGAGACATCTCAAGTCCCCGCCAGTTTCTCTGTACTAGTTTCTTTTTTTTTTTTGTCGCCTGTAGTCCCGCCGGCGCATGTCCCATTTTTCGGCTAATTTTATTTGGACCCATTTAGTCCCCGGCATCATCCCGGATGTCGTCCAATTTTTATTTTGGGACGTCCTTGCTCTTGTAAATTCCAATATCCCCTCCTCAAGTGCCCCATGTTTGCCGATTATTATTGGCCATGATATCTCATTTCACGGTTGTCGTTTACCGTCTCTATTTGCCTCATGCCGAAATCACTATTTTCTAGTCTTTTGGGCTTGTTATGACTCATTTTTTCTCTTGGCCAAGACATCCTTATGCAGTCCGTTATTTCTCGGATTGCAACTGTGGCCATTTTTCTAGTCCCACAACCCCACAACTTGCCCCAAGTTGAAAGAAAATGAAATGTTTAATTTTCAAGTGCATCCGAGCTCAATATTTGCTCCAGATGCACCTAAAACATGTGTTTTCCCTTCCCCATGCAACCCGTTGTAACTCGGACTGCAATAGGGGTCAATTTCCTAACCCCATTGCCCCACAACTAACCAAAAACTGAAGGAAAAAGAAACGACAAACTTTCAAGTGCATCCGGGCTCAATATTGATTCCGGATGCATCTGAAACATGTGTTTTTCTTCCCCCATGCAATCCGTTGTATCTCGGTTGCATGGGGCCTTGATTTTTCTTGATTTTTTTCTGCAAAATCAAAAGAATATCAAGGTCCTTTGCAACCGCCATATTCCAGAATGTATTTGGTCACAGATGTATCTTTCCAACTGACTGTTTTTAACCGTTAAGGTTTTTTTCTCTTTTCTTTTCTTTTTTCTTTTTCTTTTCTTTTCTTTTTTCTTTACTTTTATTTTTTCTTCTTTTCTGGAGAGTATGGACCTGCCAGTCCCTACTCTACTTGTGGCAGTCCCTACTGACGGCTAACTCACTCACTCCCTCTCACTCCTCTTGTGTTATTCTCCCACCTTTTTCTTTTCTTTTTCTTTCTTTTTCTAGCATGTCAAGTGTCAAGTAGCCGTTAAAACCTTTTTTAGGCCTTTCCTCTTAGTTTTGGCCCTCCCTATGCCCATGGTGCAGTCCGTTATATCTCGGATTGCAACTATAGCTCCCTCATGCCCATGAGAGATTCCTTTTCCTTATTTTTCTCTCACATAGTTGCCCCTCATATTTTGATTTTCTCTCAGAGACCTATTTTTCACATGGAGTCTCTTTTAACTCAATTTTCTTGAGGCGGGTCAATCCAAGATTTTTCGGATTGCTCCCATGCCTTCTCCTCCATGTTTCTTTACTTTTTTTTTTCCTTTTGGTCTTCTCGTTTGCTTTCACTAGTGCTTGCACTAGTGGTCCTAATATTCTTGGTCGTCAAGATCTTGATTTTGACAGTGCACCTTGTTTTAATTATTTCCCCTTATATTGCTCCTCAATCCTTTTTGAGACCTTTCTCATGTTCGCGCTACTTATCCCATACTAATCCTTGGTACTTGTCCCGTCCGGTGATCCCCGAAACTTTGTCCCGTCGATGGCCCCCGACATTTTGTCTCGTCGGTGGTCCCCGACACTTTGCCCCATCGGTGGCCCCCGATGCTTTCTCTCGTCGGCGGTCCCCGACACTTTGTCCCGTCGGTGATCCCCGACATTTTATCCCGTCGGTGGCCCCCGAAACTTTGTCCCGTGGGTGGTCCCCGATACTTTGTCACGATAGTGGCCCCTGACACTTTATCCCTTCTTTCTCTGGTGCCCTCCGGTTGTCAAGGTCCTCTTCCTGTATGGCTGACACCCCGTTGTGGCCCTTACCTTCTAGTGTTTCACGGCCACCACGACCGTCCACCTTCCGACTTCAATATTCTCTTGCCATCTGCCGCGCCCTGCTTGCTTGATTAATGGTCCCTCGGGTTCTTGCTATGCCGAATTCAAATGGTCCTCCTGACCCCATGCTATGCCCCTATGCGTCATTGTCTTGTTACTTACTTGCTTGCCATTGTCGGGTCCTTCACCCTGAGGTATTTAGCCTAGGGCATCATTCCTTCTTGTAGTCTTGTCCTAGTCCTTTGTCTTTTCTCTCTCTCTTGTCTCCTTTCTCTGGATTTGTCTGTGTCGTGCACAACTTGGCTATATACAGGCTCTCATCACCCTTAGTACATCCAACCTTTTGGCTCATTCATCAACCTTAGTACATCAGACATTTTGTCTTATTCATCACCCTTCGTAGCTTTCGTCTCATTCATCACCCTTAGTATATCCAACCTTTCGTCTCATTCATCACCCTTAGTGCATCCAGCGTTTCGTCTCCCGCCTCTTGCAGCTCATGCTTCTCTCTCGATCCTTATCATCTCTAATGCCCTCGACTGATCTGCCTTCCGTCCCGTGGCGATTATGTCTCTTTTTCGACATCTGTCTCCCTCAACACTTCTTCCAATCGGCTCTCTGGTCCGTGCAATCCATGCTTCTTACCACCCTTTTCTTGATCTCATGCTCAACCAATTTTACACGCATTTTTTTCTGGTAATTTTGCCAAGCCTTTTTCAAGTCCTAGCTCTATCCATTTTACATGCATTATTTCATTGTCAGGCCTTTCTCAAGCCCAAGCTCAATCAATTTCACATGCATCTTTCTTCTCGACGTCTTGCCAGACCCTTCTCAAACCCAAACTCAATCAACTTTCCATGCATCTTTCTTCTGAACATTTTGCTGGACCTTTCTCAAGCCCAAACTCAATCAATTTTACATCCATTTCTCTTCTCGACATCTTGCCAGGCCTTTCTCAAGCCCAAGCCCAATCAATTTTACATGCATTTCTCTTCTGGACATTTTGCCAGGCCTTTCTCAAGCCCAAGCTCAATCAATTTTACATGCATTTCTCTTTCGGATATCTTGCCAACCCTTTCTCAAGCCTAAGCTCAATCAATTTTACATGCATTTCTCTTTTGAACATCTTGTCAGACCTTTCTCAAGCCCAAGTTCAATCAATTTAACATGCATTTCTTTTCTGAACATCTTGCCAGACCTTCCTCAAGCCCAAGCTCAATCAATTTTATATGCAAATTTTGTCGAACTCATGGTAACCTTATCCTTTTGACCGTTGTTTCTTTTATTGCACGTTTTTTCATTGGTAGATGACACACCTTCCCCCCACTCAAAATGCGATGCCCCCATCGCACGACTGACTCCCACTCAGAGGTACGGAACCATGGTCCACCAACTGAGTCCAGAATGCCGACCCACCTGCTCCTAGAAGGAAGGGTGATTGGTACTTAGTCCGACCTTCTGCTATTACGAGACATGTGTCATTGTTGAGGTACTACCTCACCTTTGACAAGTAGGTCCAATCCAAGTCTCCCAGGACCTCGTCTTGCCGTAAAGGCATCCCTCGCGAATCGTTCCTCCTAAGTGGTATTTTATTGGATCCGGTGTCGGGACCGGTGGGTCCCGAATAACATCCCACCACTCGAGATCCTGTATATAGTCAAATTGTGCACGAGAGAAAAATCCGAAGTAAGGAGGCGAGAGAGAGAAAAGACAAAGACTAGGCAGCAGGGGGAAGTGATGCCCTAGGTTGAGAACTATATGGGGAAAAAACGGGTGACGCCAAGCAAGTAAGCGTGAGGACATGGGCGCATAAAACATAGCATGAGGCCAGGAGGGCCGTTGGAATTCAGCAAGACTAAGACCAAGGGGCCATTGACCCTGCAAACACGGCACGATAGCGACAAAAGAATGAGAGAGCCGAGAGGTGGATGACCCCGGTGATCGTGGAACGCTAGAAAATAAGGGTCCAACGTGGGGGCCGCCTACGACAATTAACAGGAGTCTCATATCGGAGGTCCGCGGCCAGAGAAACCAACGCACGCAAGGCCCAAGAGAAAGCAATAAAAAATGGGGCACCATAGGGCAGTAGACACCCAAAGAACGTGGGACACCTTGAGGAAAGGTACCAGGGACCACGTGAGACTAAATAAAAATAATGGTAGCTGGGATAAAATATATCGGGGACCACCGATGGGATAAAATGTCGGGGACCACCGGCGGAACTAAGTGTTTGGGACCACCGGCGGGACTAAGTGTCGGGTACCACCGACGGGACTAAGTGTCCGGGACCACCGACGGGACTAAATGTCGGGGACCACTGACGGGACAAGTGGCAGGGCTATGAGAAGGTCCCAAGAGAAATGACGGAGCAGCATGAGGAGAAAACAATTAAGACAAGATGCACCGTCAAGATCGAGATCTTGACGGCAAAAAATATCAGCACCGCTAGTGCAAGCACTAGCAGTAGCAAACGGGGAGGCCAAAAGGAAAAGAAAAAGTAAGGAAACATGAAGTGGGAGACATGAGAGCAATCCGAAAAATCTCGGATCAGCCTCCCTCAAGAAAATGGACTCAAAAGAGACTTCATGTGAAAAATAGGCCTCAAGGAGAAAATCGGAGTAGGAAGGGCTACTGTGGGAAAAAAATAAAGACCAAAAAAAGCTCTCATGGGCATGAGGGAGCCATTTTTACAGTATGAGATATAACGGACTGCACCATGGGCATAGGGAGGGCCAAAACTAAGAGGAAGGGCATAGAAAAGGGCCTTAACGGCCACTTGACACTTGACATGCTAGGAAAAGAAATAAAAAAAAAGAAAAATGTGCGAGAATAAGACAAAAGGAGTGAGAGGGAGTGAGTGAGTTGGCCGTCAGTAGGGCTGCCACAAGTTGGGACTGGCAGGTCCCTACTGTCCAAGAAAGGAGGAAAAAGAAAAGAAAAGAAAAAAGAAAAACAAGTTGGGACTGGCAGGTCCCTACTGTCCAAGAAAGGAGGAAAAAGAAAAGAAAAGAAAAAAGAAAA
>BFEA01000626.1:79196-89627 GCA_003427395.1 Chara braunii | reverse complement strand
CTACTTCTCCCCTTGTGATTTCATGCATTTGAGTAAGTTCTACTCACTTTTCTCTCACATTCTCTCCACTTCTTCACTTAGGTGCAAATCGCAACATTTGTCCTTGTTTATTCTAGTGTTTGGATGATGATTAACTCTTGTTTTGTCCATTTTTCCACTCCCATGTGAAGCGTTACTTCTCCCCTTGTGATTTCGTGCATTTGAGTGCGTTCTACTCACTTTTCTCTCACTTTTTTTCCACTTATTCACTTAGGTGCAAATCATAACTTTTGTCCTTGCTTATTCTAGTGTTTACATGATGATTAGCTCTTGTTTTGTCAACTTCTTCACTCCCATGTGAAGCGTTATTTCTCCCCTTGTGATTTCGTGCATTTGAGTGAGTTCTACTCGCTTTTCTCTCACTTTCTCTCCACTTCTTCACTTAGGTGCAAATCGCAACTTTTGTCCTTGCTTATTCTAGTGTTTAGATGATGATTAGCTCTTGTTTTGTCCTTTTCTTCACTCCTTTGTGAAACGCTACTTGTCCCCTTGTGATGTCATGCATTTGAGTGAGTTCTACTCACTTTTCTCTCATTTCCTCTCTACTTCTTTACTTAGGTGCAAATCGCAACTTCTGTCCATGCTTATTCTAGTGTTTAGATGATTATTCACTCTTGCTTTGTCCTTTTCTTCACTCCCTTGAGAATCGCCACTTCCCCCCTTGTGTTTTCATCCATTTGAGTGAGCTACACTCACTTTTTTCTCACTTTCTGTCCACTTCTTCACTTAGGTGGAAATCGCAATTTTTGTCCTTGCTTATTCTAGTGTTTAGATGATGATTAACTCTTGTTTTGTCATTTTTTTCACTCCCTTGTGAAACGCTACTTTTCCCCTTGTGATGTCATGCACTTGATTGAGTTCTACTCACTTTTTTCTCACTTTCTCTCCACTTCTTCACTTAGGTGCAAATCGCAACTTTTGTCCTTGCTTATTCTAGTGTTTAGATGATTATTAACTATTGTTTTGTCATTTTTTTCACTCCCTTGAGAATCGCCACTTTCCCCCCTTTGTGTTTTCATGCATTTGAGTGAGCTACACTCACTCTTTTCTCACTTTCTGTCCACTTCTTCACTTAGGTGCAAATCGCAACTTTTGCCCTTGCTTATTCTAGTGTGTAGATGATGATTAACTCTTGGGTTGTCCTTTTCTTCACTTCCATGTGAATCGCCACTTCTCGCCTTATGATTTCATGCATTTGAGTGAGTTAGACTCAGTCTTTTCTCACTTTCTCTCCTCTTCCTCATTTAGGAACAAATTGCAACTCTTGTTCTTGCTTGCGCTAGTGTGTTTGATGGTTCCTTTCACCTACTTTGCTAAGTCACATGATGATATTTTGTTTCATGCTTGGTTGTAGCCATGAACTTCAAGCATGTGTTTGAGCAAGTCTCACTCACATGCATGGCTCAACATTCACATGATAATGATCCGTTGCATTCTTGGCCGTAGTCATGAGCATGAAGTATGTCTTTAAGCAAGTCTCACTCTCATGTATGGCCCATCTCTCACATGATGACATTCCGTTTCATGCTTGGTTGTAGTCATGAGTTTCAAGCATGTGTTTGAGCAAGTCTCACTCACATGCATGGCTCGACTCTCACATGATGATGTTTCATAACATTCTTGGTTGCATTCATGGGCTTTTAGCATGTGTTTGAGCAAGTCTCACTCACATGCATGACCCATTTCTCACATAATAATATTTCGATTCACACTTGGCTGATCTTCTACTCATGTATGTGTGTTCTCATTGGTTCTACCTTCACCTTGCCAAGTGCATGCTCTCAAGTACTGTTCCGGTTCTCACTTGGCTGTTCAACTTCTGATGTGTTTGTGCTTTCATCACTCATATTCTCATCTTGTCAACTTTGTGCTTTTAGTAGTGTTCCGGTTCTCACTTCGCTGATCAACTTCTCATGTGCTCTCCCTCTCATCTTTCCAAGTTCATGCTCTTGGTAGTGTTCCAGTCCTCATTTGGCTGCTCAACTCCTCATGTGTTTGTGCTTTCACTACTTTGACTCTCATCTTGTCAAGTTCATGGTCTTGGTAGTGTTCCGTTTCTCATTTGGTTGTTCAACTTCTCATGTGTTTGTGCTTTCACTACTCTCACTCTCATCTTGTCAAGTTCATGCTCTTCGTAGTGTTCCGGTTCTCATTTGGCTGTTCAACTTCTTATATGTTTGTGCTTTCACTACTCTCACTCTCATCTTGTCAAGTTCATGCTATCAGTAGTGTTTCCGTTATCACTGGACTGTTCAACTTCTCATGTGCTTGTGCTTTCATATGTCAAGTTCATGCTCTTAGTAATGTTCTGGTTCTCACTTAGCTGTTCAACTTCTCATATGCTTGTGCTTCCAATCTTGTCAAGCTCATGCTCTTAAGTAGTGTTCCAGTTCTCACTTGCCTGTTCAACTTCTAATGTGCTTGTGCTTCCATCACTCAAATTCTCATCTTGTCAAGTTTGTGCTCTTAGTGGTGTTCAAGTTCCCACTTGGCTGATCAACTTCTCATGTGTTTTCACTTTCATCTTGTCAAGTTCATGCTCTTGGTAATATTATGGTTCTCATTTGGTTGTTCAACTCCTCATGTGTTTGTGCTTTTACTACTCTCACTCTCATCTTGTCAACTTCATGCTCTTGGTAGTGCTTCGGTTCTCATTTGGCTGTTCGATTTCTCATGTGTTTGTGCTTTCAGCACTCTCACTCTCATCTTGTCATGTTCATCCTCTTGGTAGTGTTCCGGTTCTCATTTGCCTGTTCAACTTCTCACGTGTTTGTGCTTTCACTACTCTCACTCTCATCTTATCAAGTTCATGCTCTTTGTAGTGTTTCGGTTCTCATTTGGTTGTTCAACTTCCCATGTGCTTGTGCTTTCAGTAGTGTTCCGGTTCTCACTTGGCTATCAACTTCTCATGTGCTTGTGCTTCCATTATTCATACTCTCATCTTGTCAAGTTTGTGCTCTTAGTAGTGTTCGGGCTCTCCGTTGGCTCATCAACTTCTCATGTGCTTTCACTCTCATCTTGTCTAGTTCATGCTCTTGGTAGTGTTCCGATTCTCATTTGGCTATTCAACTCCTCATGTGTTTGTGCTTTCACTACTCTCACTCTCATCTTGTCAAGTTCATGCTCTTGTAGTGTTCCGGTTCTCATTCGGCTGTTCAACTTCTTATGTGTTTGTGGTTTCACTACTCTCACTCTCATTTTGTCAAGTTCATAGTCCTGGTAGTGTTCCGGGTTTCATTTGGCTGTTCAACTTCTCGTGTGTTTGTGCTTTCACTACTCTCACTCTCATCTTGTCAAGTCCATGTTCTTAGTAGTGTTCCGGTTCTCACTTGACTGTTCAACTTCTCATGTACTTGTGCTTTCATCTTGTCAAGTTCATGCTCTTGGTAGTGTTCCGGTTCTCATTTGGCTCTTCAACTTCTCATGTGTTTGTGCTTTCACTACTCTCACTCTTATCTTGTCAAGTTCATGCTTTTGGTAGTGTTCCGGTTCTCATTTGGCTGTTCAATTTCTCATGTGTTTGTGCTTTCACTACTCTCACTCTCATCTTACCAAAAAACACAGAACAATCATGATAATAAGGGTTTTACTGTCATAATACCATTATCACGACGTTCACCATCGCTTCAAAACTTAGCGATCTCTATCCTTCTGCCCTTGTACTACTCAGATAGAAAAGTGTTTCCCACACTCGGTCCTGGAACTTCTTACACTGTTTGCTTTACTACTTTCACAATTTCGAGCCTACTTCACACGTCCGACTACTATACTTCTGCTACAAATTACTAAAATAAAAAACAAAAAATAAAATAAAATAAAATAATAAAAATTAAAAATTAAAAAATATGGAAAAATTGGAAAAAAACAATAACAAACGGAAAAAAAAACCGGGCGGGTAAGTGAGTGCTACTCCGTCTCAATTGTGGCACGAGTTACTGCCACCGTCAATTTTTCTTCCCTTGAAGTGTCTATGTTTGGTTCTTAGCCGCGTCCTTTTGTTACCGTTGTAACTTTCGATCGGCCTGTCTCAAGGCCAGCAGGGCTGGTCTTTTTGTACTGTGTCAGTGGACGTTGGCTTTGTGACGTCATAGTCTTCTGCCAAATCAGTCGTGACTGTACCATTTTACCAGTTGGTGGGGCAACTCTTCCCAGTAGCCGCCTGATCTCCTCCCCACCTTCAAGACCCCAGCAGAAAAGGCCTCCTTCGGGAATCCCAATATTCTGATCTCTCTACATAGGGTAATAAGGCTAAGCCTGTTCTGTTTGATCCGCCTGATAGTCCCCGCCACTACAGCCCATTTTTGGCTCTTGTCGCCAAAGGTAGAATAATCCTTAATGGTCTTGAAATGTTTGTTACCCGCTTCCCAAATCGTAACCATGTTTTTGAACCTATGGGTCATGTGTACCCAGGCTGGTACGTCCGCCACAATCAGGTTCGTTTCCAAGAAGGCTATCACCCCATTGCCATCGTCTGTCCTTTCCAAGGTCAGGTCTTTGTGGTAACCGTCCTGAATCTTATCCAATCTTTTTTGCGCTTCCTCTTCGGCACCTGCTATTGAGTCGTTATACCAAGTTGCCAGCAGGAGGTCGTCCATAAATCTATCCCCTTGGATCAGCAATGAGTCTCCCCCTAATGATCTCAAAAAACGAGCTTCGGCAAATACACACAGAATGCATGTTAGAACTGGGCTAGTCCTCCCCCCCATCGGGATCCCGACGTTTTGCCTCAGTATCTGTCTTTTTGCCTGGAAATATATGTTCTCCAGCTGGAAAACCACCATGGTCCGTAGTTGAGTTAGTCGGATTGACCGCCATCCTTCTTCCCCATGTGATTTTCCAAAATTGGCTCTCTTCCCACGCATCTTAATTCGGACCCATCGGATACCCTTCTTGTGGAATATTTCAATCAGCCATGACACAACAGCTAGGATTTCTTGGTGAGGCAATTTTGTGAACATTTCTTTTATATCGTATGTCCTGAGGAGGATCCGACTATCCATCCCGAATTTTTTTAGGTTGAAGTTCTCTTCCGCGAGATTCTTCATTAGGAAGTGCAATGATTTACTAAGACACCCAAACAAAGATCTTGCCGGGTTGGAAAAATTAGGAATTATTGGTCTTTGTTTTTCCATGTCCTTATCCTTAGGGATAATATATGCGGCTTGTATCTTTCCCTTCCCGTCCCACTTTGCGATTTTTTCCAACTTCTTTTCTTTATAATCCTTCCTCATGTCCATTAGGATTTCCTTTTTGGTCCTCATACTTTTCTCGTAGTTGCTGTTATCGTTAAACATCAGCTCCATACCTTTCGAGTATTTGGCTGGGCATTCAACAATAGTTTCTCCACTGTTTCTATCCGCAGGGGAGAGCACCAAACCTTCCAGTGCCTTTTTGATCCCATATCCGTATTTAGTAGTAACAGCTCCAGCCACACAACCTTGTTCCCCCTGACCGATCTGGTGCATGTGTATACACAGTCGAGCTTGGTTGTGGATCAGTCCCATGGCCTTGAAAGGCAAAATTGCCTCAGAACAGGCCTTGTTGACATCTATCTTACTCGCGTGTCCCCCTGGTATAGGAGAGTTCTTAGCATTGCAGAGGAATTTCGGAACTTTGTCAAGCTCACTGAGTCGCATTCTAACATACCCATCGTATTTGGGCAGGTCAAAGTCCATGCAAGGACAGTCGACTGAGTGCTGCTTTGCGTGGATCTTCTGATTTTGCAGGATGTCAAGCTCACTCTCATCTTGCCAAGTTCATGCTCTTAGTAGTGCTCGGGTTCTCATTTGGCTGTTCAACTTCCCATGTGTTGTGCTTTCATTCTCATCTTGTCAAGTTCATGCTCTTGGTAGTGTTTCGGTTCTCACTTGGCTGTTCAATTCGCTACTGTAACTCTCATCTTGTCAAGTTCATGATGTTGGTAGTGTTCCGGTTCTCATTTGGCTTCATACTTTCACCTTGTCAAGTTCGTGCTTTTAGTAGTGTTCCGGTTCTCGCTTGGCTGTTAAACTTCTCATATCCTTGGGCTTTTACTACTCACGCTCTCATCTTGCCAAGTTCATGCTCTTAGTGGTGTTTCGGTTCTCACCTGGATGTTCAACTTCCCATGTGTTTGTACCTTCATTCTCATCTTCTCAAGTCATGCTCTTGGTAGTGTTCCGGTTCTCACTTGCTTGTTCAACTTCCAATGTGCTTGCGCTTTCACTCTCATCTTGTCAAGTTCATACTCTTAGTAGTGTTCCGGTTCTCAGTTGACAATTCAACGTTTCATGTGCTTGTGCTTTCATCTTGTCAAGTTCATGCTCTTAGTAATGTTCCAATTCTCACTTGACTGTTCAACTTCTCATATGCTTGTGCTTTCATGTTGTCAAGTTCATGATCTTAGTAATCTTCCGGTTCTCACTTAGCTGTTCAACTTCTTATGTGCTTGTGCTTTCAATCTTGTCAAGTTCATGCTCGTAAGTAGTGTTCCGGTTCTCACTTTGGTGTTCAACTTCTCATGTGCTTGTGCTTCCATCACTCATACTCTCATCTTGTCAAGTTTGTGCTCTTAGTGGTGTTCCGGTTCTCGCTTGGCTGATCAACTTCTCACGTACTTTCATTTTCATCTTATCAAGGTCATGCTCTTGGTAGCGTTCCGGTTCTCATTTGGCTGTTCAACTCCTCATGTGTTTGTGCTTTCACTACAATCACTCTTATCTTGTCAAGTTAATGTTTTGGTAGTGTTCCGGTTCTCATGTGCTTTCACCACTCTCACTCTCATCTTGTCAAGTTCATGCTCTTGGTAGTGTTCCGATTCTGATTTGGCTGTTCAACTTCTCATGTGTTTGTGCTTTCACTGCTCTCAGTCTCATCTTGTCAAGTTCAAGCTCTTGGTAGTGTTCTGGTTCCCATTTCGCTGTTGAACTTCCCATGTGCTTGTGCTCTCATTCTTATCTTGTCAAGTTCGTACTCTTAAGTAGTGTTCCGGTTCTCACTTGGCTGTTCAGCTTCTCATGTGCTTCCATCACTCGCACTCTCATCTTGTCAAGTTTGTGGTCTTAGAAGGGTTCCGGTTCTCACTTGGCTGATCAACTTCTCATGTGCTTGCACTCTTATCTTTTCTAGTTCATGCTCTTGGTAGTGTTCCGGTTCTCAATTGGCTGTTCAACTTCTCATGTGTTTGTGCTTTCACTACTCTCACTCTCGTCTTGTCAAGTTCATGCTCTTGGTAGTGTTCCGGTTTTCATTTGGCTATTCAACTTCTCATGTGTTTGTGCTTTCACTACTCTCAATCTTATCTTGTCCAGTTCATACTCCTGGTACTTTTCCGGGTCTCATTTCGCTGTTCAACTTCGCATGTGTTTGTGCTTTCACTACTCTCACTCTCATCTTGTCAAGTCCATGCTCTTAGTAGTGTTCCGCTTCTCACTTGACTGTTCAACTTCTCATGTGTTTGTGCTTTCATCTTGTCCAGTTCATGCTCTTAGTAATGTTACGGTTCTCACTTAGCTGTTCAACTTCTCATGTGCTTGTGCTTTCAATCTTATCATGTTCATGCTCTTAAGTAGTGTCCGGTTCTCACTTGGCTGTTCAACTTCTCATGTGCTTGTGCTCCCATCACTAATACTCTCATCTTGTCAAGTTTGTGCTCTTAGTAGTGTTCCGGTTCTCACTTGGCCGATCAACGTCTCATGCGCTTTCACTCTCATCTTGTCAAGTTCATGCTCTTGGTAGTGTTCCGGTTTTCATTTGGCTGTTCAACTTCTGATTTGTTTGTGCTTTCGCTACTCTCACTCTCATCTTGTCAAGTTGATGCTCTTGGTAGTGTTCCGGTTCTCATTTGGCTGTTCAACTTTTCATGCGTTTGTGCTTTCGCTACTCTCACTCTCATCTTGTCAAGTTCATGCTCTTGCCAGTCGTTCGGTTCTCATTTGGTTGTTCAATTTCTCATGTGTTTGTGTTTCCACTACTTTCACTCTCATCTTGTCAAGTTCATGCTCTTGGTAGTGTTCCGGTTCTCATTTGGATGTTCAACTTCCCATGTGTTTGTGCTTTCATTCTCGTTTTGTCAAGTTCATGCTCTTGGTAGTGTTCCGGTTCTCACTTGGCTGTTCAATTCGCTACTCTAACTCTCATCTTGTGAAGTTCATGCTCTTGGTAGAGTTCCGGGTCTCATTTGGTTGTTCAATTTCTCATGTGTTTGTGCTTTCACCACTCTCACTCTCAGGTTGTCAAGTTCATGCTCTTGATAGTGTTTCGGTTCTCATTTGGCTGTTCAACTTCCCATGTGCTTGTGCTTTGACTCTCATCTTGTCAAGTTCATGCTCTTGGTAGTGTTCAGGTTCTCACTTGGCTGTTCAACTTCTCATGTGTTTGTGCTTTCACTCTCATCTTGTCAAGTTCATACTCTTAGTAGTGTTCGGTTCTCACTTGGCTGTTCAAACTTTTTATGTGCTGGTGCTTTCACTACTCATTCTCATCTTGTCTATTTCGTGCTCTTAAGCAGTGTTCCGGTTCTCACTTAGCTGTTCAACTTCTTATGTGCTTGCGCTTTCATCTTGTCAAGTTCATGCTCTTAGTATATTCGGGTTCTCACTTAGCTGTTCAACTTCTCATGTGCTTGTGCTTTTAATCTTGTCAAGTTCATGCTCTTATTAGTGTTCCGGTTATCATTTAGATGTTCAACTTCTCATGTGCTTGTGCTATTAATCGTGTAAAGTTCATGCTCTTAGTAATGTTCCGGTTCTAACTTAGCTGTTCAACTTCTCATGTGTCGGTGCTTTCAGTACTCATGCTTTCACCTTGTCAAGTTCGTGCTCTTAGTAGTATTCCGGTTCTTGCTTGGTTGTTCAACTTCTCATATGCTTGGGCTTTTACTATTCACGCTCTCATCTTGCCAAGTTCATGCTCTTGTTGGTGTTTCGGTTCTCACCTAGCTATTCAACTTCCCATGTGTTTGTGCTTTTATTTTCATCTTGTCAAGTCATGCTCTTCGTAGTGTTCCGGTTCTCACTTGGCTGTTCAACTTCTCATGTGCTTGTCTTGTCTATTTCGTGCTCTTAAGCAGTGTTCCGGTTCTCACTTGGCTGTTCAACTTCTCATGTGCTTGTGCTTTCATCTTGTCAAGTTCATACTCTTAGTATATTCCGGTTTTCACTTAGCTGTTCAACTTCTCATGTGCTTGTGCTTTCAATCTTGTCAAGTTCATGCTCTAAGTATTGTTCCGGTTATCATTTAGATGTTCAACTGCTCATGTGCTTGTGCTCTTAATCGTGTGAAGTTCATGCTCTTAGTAATGTTCCGGTTCTTACTTAGCTGTTCAACTTCTCATGTGTTGGTGCGTTCACTACTCATGCTTTCACGTTGTCAACTTCGTGCTCTTAGTAGTGTTCTGGTTCTTGCTTGGTTGTTCAACTTCTCATATGCTTGGGCTTTTACTACTCACGCTCTCATCTTGCCAAGTTCATGCTCTTGTTGGTGTTTCGGTTCTCACCTGGGTATTCAACTTCCTATGTGTTTGTGCTTTCATTTTCATCTTGTCAAGTCATGCTCTTCGTAGTGTTCCGGTTCTCACTTGGCTGTTCAACTTCTCATGTGCTTGTGCTTTCACTCTCATCTTGTCAAGTTCATACTCTTAGTAGTGTTCCGGTTCTCACTTGGCTATTCAAACTTCTCATGTGCTGGTGCTTTCACTACTCATTCTCATCTCGTCTATTTCGTGCTCTTAAGCAGTGTTCCGGTTCTCACTTGGTTGTTTAACTTCTCATGTGCTTGTGCTTTCATCTTGTCAAGTTCATGCTCTTAGTATATTCCGGTTCTCACTTGGCTGTTCAACTTCTCATGTGCTTGTGCTTTTAATCTTGTCAAGTTCATGCTCTTAGTAGTTTTTCGGTTCTCATTTAGATGTTCAACTTCTCATGTGCTTGTGCTCTTAATCGTGTGAAGTTCATGCTCTTAGTAATGTTCCGGTTCTTACTTAGCTGTTAAACTTCTCATGTGTTGGTGCTTTCACTACTCATGCTTTCACCTTGTCAAGTTCGTGCTCTTAGTAGTGTTCCGGTTCTCGCTTGGTTGTTTAACTTCTCATATGCTTGGGCTTTTACTACTCACGCTCTCATCTTGCCAAGTTCATGCTCTTGGTGGTGTTTCGGTTCTCACCTAGCTGTTCAACTTCCATGTGTTTGTGCTTTCATTCTCATCTTGTCAAGTCATGCTCTTGGTAGTGTTCCGGTTCTCACTTGGCTGTTCAACTTCCCATGTGCTTGTGCTTTCACTCTCATCTTGTCAAGTTCATACTCTTAGTAGTGTTCCGCTTTTTTACTTGGCTGTTCAACTTCTCATATGCTTGTGCTTTCACTCTTATCTTGTCAAGTTCATGCTCTTGGTAGTGTTCCGGTTCTCACTTGGCTG